>PVHP010030920.1:0-21324 GCA_004024765.1 Zapus hudsonius | reverse complement strand
TGAGCCCAACCCACTCCCTGTCCTTCCTCTTCAGGATCTTATCTAGGCTTCTAATGTCCTCCTTCTGATCTCACTGCGTGTAAGTGATGCCAACAACTGCACTCTCTTAACACATCTTCACTTCATGGAACAAAGTATTCTGGTTTGCATGACTATCTAGACTTAAAAAAACTAGAAAATCAATATTTATGATCTCCAAACTTTAATGAAGTTTAGAAACCTCTAGCAAGCAAATGGAGACAGCATTAACATAAGACCAAGGGAGATGGTCTGAGATATTTTCACTTTACGATGGAGCTGTATAATTTTACTTTTTCTTGATTTTTATTTCTTTACACGCTATTGTTGTCAGTGCTCTGGATTTCTAAGGCAATGCAGCCTTCGATACAATATTTCATATGTCTGAGAAGGTCAGCATCCAGGAGACTGGAATCCTACTGAGCTTGGATGCTTCTGGAAACAGGCCAGGAAGAGGTGCCTTTTCAGGAGGAAGGCGGGAAGTAATAACATCTGATAGTTATGTCTGATTCGGTCATAGCCAATGGACATAGCCAATCATTGAATCCCACAAGATACATGGATGCATGGGATGGAACTTATTTATTAATGTAGGAAAAAGGCAGTTATGCCCTCTGAGAAAGATAGACTCCCTGAATCTCGAGAATTACAGGCATTGAGGGGCTTTCCTTTCTGGAACCAGTGGACTTTCATGTGGATTTATTCCTAAATACAGAGAACTTTTTTTTTTTTCAGGAAGTAGGGTGGGATCACATTTGATGATTACCTGTGTAGAAAACATATCTTTCCTCATTCCTTGTAAGGTTCAAGGCTGACACCAATAAAATCAAAGACAGACTGACATGAAAAGCTTATAACAAACTTACATGACACCAGAGCATTCACAGGCCCAGGACCAGATAAATGGGAAGAATTGCATTTTATGCTTAGGTTTCATGAAGAGTGGACAGTATTTCTGAATTATGAAAGGACAGAGGGAAGCCGGGCGTGGTGGCGCACGCCTTTAATCCCAGCACTCGGGAGGCAGAGGTAGGAGGATCACTGTGAGTTCAAGGCCACCCTGAGACTACAGAGTGAATTCCAGGTCAGCCTGACTAGAGCAAGACCCTACCTCGAAAAACCAAAAAAAAAAAAAAAAAAAAAAAAAAAAAAAAAAAAAAAAAAAAAAAAAAAAAAAAAAAAAAAAAAAAAAAAGAAAGGACAGAGGGGATGCAATTGTTCAGATCCTTCTCGGCCTGTGTGTAACCGTCCCTCTCTTCAGGGTCAGGTAGGTCACCTGTCACATGCAGTCAGGAGAGAGGTGGGGGAAGAAGGAAGGTCAGAAAGATTTTTTTGACTTATGCAGTTTTCTTGGTTTCCCTTGGAATACCCCTATGCCACGTTTATGGGCAGTGCTTCCTAAGCCCAACACTTAGGCTTCTGAGGTTTTGCTACTGTACCCAGACAGAAGCCCAAATGGAGGTTATTATAACCATGTCCTGACAGTATTCACACAGCTGTGCCCTCTACACGGAATGGTCGGATCCCCATTGTCCTCCTGACAGTGTGATGAGTTGGTCAAGTGTCTTGCTTCTGCCACTCTGAGTACTGAGCAGGGCTTCATCTCATTTGAGCTTTCTCTTTGGATGCTTGGCTGTGTGCATCCTTGTTGGGTTAATCTCATGCTTTTCTTTTTGATTTGTCCCAATAGCAATACTTATTTTTTGTGGATTTTAGTAATAATCACTTGCTATATATTCTGCAAATATACTTACCAATTTATGGTGTGGGTTACATCATATGAACTATTTTATAGTAGTTGCTCTATTAGTATTGTAATTGTGACATGAGACAGAATTCTCCAATAAACTAATTTTTTCTTCTCTGCATGTGTGTGTCGTTGGGTGTTTTCCTCAATCACTCTGCACCTCAGTTTTTAAGGGTTTCTCAGTAAGTCAGTTTAGACTTACTGTTTCTATTAATCTAGAGCTGGCCAGCCAGCCTCAGGGATTCATTGTGTCTGCCTTCCCTGTGCTGGGTTTCCACCATGCCCGACATTTACGCTGCCGGGATCGGAACCCGTGCTCATGCTTGAGCAGCAAGTTCTTCACACGTGGAGCCATCTGCCCATGTTTAATTTTATGCAAAATTGTCATTCTTTCAAGGTATCTTTAAAGAAAAAAAACCCCAACAATTTCATTCTTATCAACAGCGTTTGAGAATTTCTGTTGATCCAAATTCCTGCCAGCACTAGGTATGGTTAGCCATTTCAGTATCAAATGATGTCTCTGTGACTTAAAATTGCATTTTCCTGATAATGTTATTAAAAACTATTTTTTTACATATCCACTGATCCTTTAGATATTCTACTTTATCAAGTAGGCAATAGAGCTTTCTTTTTTGAGTTGGGGGGTTCTCAGTATGTAGGTCAGGCTGGCTTTAAACTCATGACTCTCCTACCTCCTCTAAGTGCAGGGATTATGCCTCACTGGCTAAATAATCTAGTTTTTATGTGTTAGAATTTTTTATGTGTACGGTCATGTATAAGTCATGTCTTATCTATTATGGATTCACTTTGTTAGTATTTTCTTTAATACTTTTCTTCTTTGTTTATTAATGACAGTGACCTGTAAATTTTTGTCCATGTTTAGTTTTTGTTTAAAATTATAGAAACTTCATAAAACAAGGAGAACTTTTCCTTATGTTCTGTTTTTAAGACTTTTATGATAAGATGGATTTTGTTTTTCTTGGAGATTTGATGCAATTTTGCTTCAAAACTAAAGGGCCTGATGTTCTTATTAATTATAATTCTAATACATTATACTATTTCTTCCTTAGGCAATTCTGGTGAATTTTTTCATTTTCATTTTCACTCAATTTTCAACTTGGTTGATGTTTTAGTAATGAGCTTTATGATGCTGTGGCAAAAATACCTGAGAAAAATAGCTTTAAAAAAGGGAGCTTTATTTTGGTTCATGGCTTCAGAGGTTTTAGCCTGTGGTTGTCCAGCCCATTGCTGTGGCCCTGTGGTCAGGCAGAACGTGGTGGTGGGGAGCTTGTGGTGGAGAAAACAGCTTGCTTCATGATGGTGGGAAGCCAAGAGAGGAAGAGGAAGTGGCTGAGCCCACAATGTCCCCTTTAAGGACATGACTCCAATGACCTAGGCTTCTTTCCCTAGGTCCCACCTCTTAAAGGTCCCATCACCTCCCTAACCAACTAACCCAAAAGGCTGGCGACCAAGCCCTTAGCCTATGAGTCCTTGGGAGATGATTAAGACCCAAAGTATTAACATCTGGTATAAGGTTTTCTTTGTAGCATCTCTTGATTTTAAATAAATTACTAAATCTATACTTTAGTCCTTAAAACTCCTGGTGTTGTATTATGTGTTTAGTGTCGCCTCTCTTTTTTTCTTGGTCAATCTTACCAGAGATTAATCTGTTTCATTTTCATTTCTATTACTTTTTTTGTTGTCAAATCCATTTCTTCTCCTTTTTACTACTACTATTTTTTTGAGACAGGATCTCATGTAGCCCAGGCTAGCCTTTCTATGTAGCCAAGGATGACAACTCCTGGTCCTCCTGCCTCCCCCTCCCAAGCGCTGGTATCACAGGTGTGCACCACCATGCCTGCCTTTTCTATTAATTTGAAACTTCTTATTTCTGTATTTCTACTCTTTCTTTTTCTAATTTTTTTTGTGTGATGCATGCTCAACATGTAACCTTTCAACTTTTCTTTATTTTTTGATAAAACATGTTTTTACTATGATTTTAATGTTTGTTTCCTCCAAAATTCATGTTGAAACTTAATCCCAATGATCTGCTTATGTACTGTACATGTGTGTCCAGGTTGCTATAACAAGACACTATAGATTATATGATTTGATACCAGAAGTCTATCTTGCTTACACTTGTAGAGTTTAAAAGTTCAAGGTCAAGGTGCCAGGGTTGGCTTCTGATGAACACTCTTTTTTTTCAGTTGGAAGATGGCTGTCTCCTTGCTGTGTCTTCTCTCGGCCTCTCCTGTGTGAACACAAAGCTCATTGTGTTCATTGGTGAGATGGGCATAACTCTTTTCTTAGTGGGTTGTAAAGGAATCAGATATGTGGTGAATACCTTGCAGTGTCTCAGGTGGAGCAGCTGCTGGTTAGTGCTAGAAAGCAGGCTTGGAAAGACAGTGTGTGGAGGGGACTTTCTGGAATACCTGCTTCTTGCAAGTTCCCTTCAGAAGGACACTTGGGAATCTGGTAGAATTCTTCCTAATTTTTTCCTCTATTTTTAGGTAGTCTTAAATCTCATTCCAGAACTCATTAGTGAAGAATAATGGATGACAGTAAGATATTTAGGTGAATTGTATTGGGCATCTTCAAAATGTGGTTTATTGCTATTTCAATAGGACATTTCATCTTGAACATTCTTGGAAGTGGGATCCTTCATGTCCTGATAAGTTCATCTTTTCACAGGAGCAGAAGCAGTCTTGTCTGTCTGTCATAAGGTGTGTGTGTGGGGGGGGAGGAGGAGTGAACAGCAATCAGTTTGGCTTAAATAGATAGGGGAATTTATTGACCTATTTAATTTAGAACTTGGGTGACCTTATAGCTATCAGCTGAACTTTCTCTGATGCATTTTGGAGTTTTTTTCTTTTTCTTTATCTCATTCTGCTCTTTCCTACAACAGACAAGCTTTTCCTTTTCAGACAAGGAGGATGCGTCCTGAATCTTCCAACCTCCCTTCCTTCCAGCACTGACCTCAAAGGCAACAAGCATTCTTTTTACCCAGCAAAGAATCTGAGTCACATGGTCATCCCTGAGCAAATCAGTGTAGTGGGTTGGAGGTGGGAGGGGATTCTGAGTTTCAAGTCCATAGGGATGGGGGAGGAGAAGGAGGAGGGAGTGCCCTGTGATTGACAGCCTCTCAGGTCCACAGGGATTAGGGGAGAGGTGTCTCCAGAGGAAGGTCCTGGCCAGGTAAATGAAAAAGAGTTCTTTGTTACATAGAACTTTGTACTTTCTGAACTCCATGTCCTGTTTTATTATTATTTTTCTCTGGAGGATTTCTTTCATTAAGTGTCTTGCCTAAACCTAATGCATTTTCTTCTGCTGTTGTTTTCTACTCAGAGTTTACTGATTATTTAATTAGAATTAAAGAGCCTCTTAACCTTTCCCCAATGTGTAAGCTCGAATGGGGAATGCCCAGTGGATTCCTTGGTAATGTCTCTGTAAGGAAAGAATGAAGACGATAGATAACATCATCTGAACTGTTAGGAAGATTAGCTGCTCCTTTCTTAAACCTTTCCTCCAGCCGGGCAGAGCTTCAGCCTTCAGACTGGTAGAGAAAGAGACTGACACACTGCTGCTTCTGCGAGCTGTCGCAGAGGCTTGGCTTTAACATGATCTGGTAGCTTGGGAACCTAGCAGGAGAATAACGTATATATCCATCTATGTCCCACTCCCTAATGTAAACCTGGTGAGATTCAACTCTTGCTTGCTACCATGGATCAGTTAAGAGAGTGCAACCGTTTACAAATTATTAAATATGTTTTATGGGTTGGATAAATGGCTTGGTGGCTAAGCACCCAGGTTTGAATCCCCAGTACTCAGTAAAGCCAGATGCACAAAGTGATGCATGCATCTGGAGTTTATTTTCAGTGGCAAGAGGCCCTGCCATGCCCATTCATTCTCTCTCCCCCATGCTTGCAAATAATAAATACATTGAAAAACAACAAATATTAAATGTTTTTTTTAAAATTTTTTTATTGTCCATAATGAGTTACATCATTTAGTGGGCAAACAATGAGTTGTTATCCCAATTCCCCACTGCCCTCCCCTCCCCCCTCAACTGGATAACCTCCTCCATGGGTCGTCTGGATCAGTCCTTGTGACATTAAATGTTTTTAAAACATTATGTATGTATGTATTTGTGTGTGTGGTGTGTGCATGACCATTCATGTAGTGGTCAGCGGACCACTTGGTCCTCAGGGTGTCAGTCTTCACGAACTCTTATTTGCTGCTATGAAAGCCAGTCATTGTGGTCTGGGAGCTTTGGGATTCTCCTGACTCTGCCTCTCATTGCCATAGGTGCCTTGAGATTACGGGTTTATGAATCACTTGGGTCATGTTTTTACGTTGGTTCTAGGGATTGGAGCTGCTGGAGTAGGGCTTGAAGAGTAAGAACGGCTAACCACTGAACCATCTTCCCAGCCCTGTGGAGCCTTCCTGCTCAGTGGACCTGCCCACAGTAAGTGTAGCTCAGCCAATGCTCTGGATCCTACCCAAAGCAGGACACTCCACCTTCCTTTGAGAGGAGGGAAATATGAGAGAGAGCTCACAAAAGTATAATTATATCTGGGATGGGACAAGTGCTTGAAATGACCCTTCCCTAATATTTCATTTTATTACATCTTCTGGTCTGAATGACAAAAATGTGAAAACACTGGCCTGTTGTCATTTCAGACCATAAGACTTACTCCAAAAATCTAACTACTGCTGTTACTGACTGAACATAACATATGCTTGAAAGATAATTGAGAGCCAACTCAAGTATTGTGTCTTCCATAGGCAGTTCTGCCATGGTGTGATAGAACATTTTTGAAAGATCCCTCATTCTAAAAAGTCACACATGGAAAAAGGAGTTGTGGGAGAGAAGGGTAAGAAACAGATGGCTCAAAACTTTTACAACTTTGTCATCAGATCATTAAAACCTGTGGAGGAGAGGCACAGATACAGCAGTCCAGCCACCCCAGTTATCTTCCTCCTACTGACTGCGGTTCTTCTGGACATTGGCTTGTTTCCCCTGGTTCTTTGTGTATGAGTTCACCTCCACCATTTACATGTGGGATATCTACAAAGAGCTCCTCATCTATTTGGTGGCCTTATTGTTCATGGGCTTTGGAGTCCTCTTCCTCTTGCTCCAGATTGGCATCGATGATGAGGCCCCAAAAGTAACCATCATGCAGCTTCAATGAGTTCCTGCTTTTGTAAATTGTTTTTTTTTTTCTCACCACTGTGAGGAGTGTCCTACCTGCTACTTACAATTGAGGCAAATGTGTGACAAAAAAGAACATCAAAACCAATTTGCAATCCTAATAAAAATACTAGCAGAATAAAAACACAAGGTAATTATCTAATAGGGGAAAGATGGGCAGTACGTTGAACTTCTCTAAAAAATAGCTTAATGGAAGTGTGGGTAAAGGAAGTTTTGTGACTGAAGAGTTACTGAGAGGACGTCAAAGTAAAGACCAAGGACCGTATGATCCCCACATTTGGGATAGCGCATGTGGTCTCATCAGACTAGGAGGAGAGGGCTGCATAATGGGTATCATGTATAATACCAATTCTTTCCCAGCTCACTGCATTTGATGCAAAGCCTTAATATGTCAAAAACTGTGCCTGGAACTAATATAACTTCTGTGTTTAACATTGTTATTTTATTTTCAGTGCTGTATGAGTTAATTTGCATTGTAGAAACATGAGTTTTAGGACAACTGTATATTTCTGAGATATATGTTAACAGTTGTTTTATAGTTATTTTTGAGCTCCAAGACTATTTTTTCTCAGAAATTATAAATAAAATTGCACGTGCAAACAGTTAACTTATACAAGGTCGTGCAGGGAATTGCTAACAAGATCTTTGTCATAGTCAGCCATACCACTGCTGGGATGAATCTCCAAAAGAGGCAGTTATGAGAGGGGAAAAGATGTATTGAAGCTTCAGATCCAGGGGGAGTTTCATAATGGTGAAAGAGGCTGCCCCCTTTCACAGGTGCAAGCAGAGAGAGAAACCCATTACCAATACCACACACACACACACACACACACACACACACACACACACACATACACACACATACACACACACACAATTAAACAGGCAGGGGTGAAGGAGATTTCTTTCCCCTTTATATAGCCTTAGGGCAGGGTCTTGAAACCCTATCCCAGACTTGTTTGCTTCCTGAGTCCTGGAATTTCCTTCCTGCACTGCCCACACAAGAAGGGATCTTAATTTCTAGCTTCCTTACATCCTGCCCCCTACTGAGAGGCTGCTTTCCTGTGAACAACATCAGAGACACACCCAAGATAATTTAAAAGATCCAGTTGACAACAAAAACCTAACCATCACAATCTTAGATATCACAGATCTATTATTCACACATTTTTTTGCTTACCGGTTTGGAGAGATTACTTAAATATTTTGTGGCCCAGTTTCTTCATCTGTAAAATAGAGACAATATAATAGGTTCACTTTAGTGAAAGTGTAATGAGGATCAAATGGGCGGATATATGAAAAATTTAGAATAACCAATTTATTTCTTTTTATCAGGTTTTTATCACATGTTACTGAAAAAACTAACAAATTTAAGATGGAATGAAAAATATTTTTCCACTTCAGAAACAAACAAAAAAATCAAAACCTCCCATAAAACCATCAACCAGACATCCCTTTGTATTTTCTCAATTCTATAAATAGCACATGTTATCTTTTGGGAAGATAATCCTGTTTCCTTCATCCTCTGTCCATTCTGTAGCCTGTTGCTCAATCAAAAGACTTTATTTAAAATAAAAAGAAAAACTTTACTTAAAAGTAGTAACCCTCATGGTGTGCAGTTATGTTACCATACCACTTATTTACTATTTTATTTTGTCCAATACTTGTACAGTGCTTACTGGGATCTGGACATTGTGCAAAGCACAAATATTAATGCAATCAGTTCCACGAGGTAGGTGTACTATTGCCTCTACATTACAAATGGCTATCTTGAAGCACACAGAGGTCAGGAAGCTTGCCAAGGCACCAGCCTGTAAGTGGTCTGCCTGATACTGGGCTCAGATCCCCTGTTGCCAGGGCTGTTGGTTGTGACCAGATCACTGCTGTGGGCAGGTTTGGTCAACACTGTTGATTGCTGTTCACCTCCTCTGATCCTAGCTTGTCTTGAGGCTCTTGGATAAATTCACAGATTCAGCTAGTTTGGTCTTCTTGGCCCTTTCTCGGGGACCCTGGGACATGTAGTATGGCAAGCACAAAGGCAGCCTCTGAAACCCTCCCTTCACCAAACAACACTGATGTGGACCAATGAGAATAGTTTTAGAAGATGTGCTATCTATTAAGAAATTATAGGTATAATCATTTAATGCATTCAACCACCATTCTGTGAACGACAGTTTCTTCTCCCCTATTCTCAAAAGTTGGTTTCTTTACTTCCAAAGGAAAAAAAAAATTATTAGGCGTTTTCCTTCATTTAAAGAATATTTAACAACTGATTTGTGTGTTGCATGAAAGTTACATATTTCCTAAGATGCATTTGCTATTTTATTTTCTTTCATTCAAAAATGTGTCAGTAATCTTTTTGTTAACATGAAGATAAAGGATTAGTAATGCAAGATGCAGTTTTCTTGTAACCTTCTTGAAAGCAGACTATAGTTTCTTATCTGGCTCCAACATTCATTTTCCTGAATTGAAAAAAAGGCGACTTAAAATGAAATACACCACATTTGATTCCTAAGAGCATCGCTACCAGGGAAATGTACTGAGAGAAGCCGACTTGGGCGGGTTCCAGAAAGCCCCTCTGCTCCCCAAGTGAGGGACTTGGCTAATTTTGCATTTTAAAGTACAATATTAATGCAGGGAGAATTGTGAATTGCCTCTCATTTGATCACTAATCAAAAGATATGTAGGATTTTATTTCTGAAAATTCAGGCTGTTAGGAAAAGAAAACCAGTGAGGTGTAAGCCTTCATGATGTTGGTTAAAATTTCATTTTATTTTTTGAGTTCTTACTCTGAACAAGGAACTAAGCACGATGCTGAGGACATTTAAAGGAAAGAGGAAAGCCTTTGTCCCTGACAGGTTACCTTCACTCTGTGACCTGTGATGGGGCAGGGGGACACTGTCAAGGAGAAAAACACAGCACTTGGTTTTCACTCTCAATTGCAATGTTTAGGCAAACGTGAAGAGAATTTAATGTTTTTAAATACATACTCTAAGTGTGTGAATATAGCTCATCCTGCCATTTCAGTGGGTAAGGATCTAGCTGTTTGGAATATCATCAGGGTATATTTTGATGAGAACCCATTTAGGACAAATGACCATTCTGAGGTCATCAACTGACCACCATTTTTTTGAGAAGGGCATCACTCTAGCTCAGGCTGACGTGGAACTAACTCTTTAGCCCAGACTGGCCTTGAACTCACTACAGTCCTACTTTAGCCATCCAAGTGCTGGGCTTAACGCAAGTGCCACCACCCTGGCTGAACAACAGCTTTGATAGAAGCTTGGGACTGAGTCACCACACTGTGCAAAGCAAGACCAGGACATTTTACAGTTTGTAGCCCTCAGACATTCAGCTCAGCCTGGCCTCCTTTGGGCCAGAACCCTGGCCAGGGTTCTGAAGGACACAGGTGCAGGAGACCTGGCCCCAACCCTCCAGGGGACACTTTCCACATACAACAGATGTTAAGGGAGAAGTGAGTGTTGGCCTAGTGAGAACCAGAGGAGGCACATGTGGACCAATCTGAGGGTTCAGAGAAGCCTGTTGGAGGAGATGTTAGTGGAGTGTTGAAGGGCGAGAAGGCCCTTGCCAGGCATAGAGATGTGAGAGGCACTGCAGGGAAATTATAGGCAGTATAGCACAAAGTCTCCAGCTTACGGTCAGGGTTGAAAGACACCCATGGCTGTGCTGTGTTCTGTGATGTGAGGGGTGCCTCATGTCTGAAAGGATCTGGACAGCTTTATTTTTCCCCCACAGAGGCGAGGCTTTCTGTTGAGAGGAAATGTGGTGGGAAGCTGCCATGGCATGGGTAAAGAAGCCAGCCTGAAAGTCAGTCAAAGCAGAACAGAGCAGAAAGGAAGGCATGATCTGGAAGGGAGTGGGCATGTTAGGGCTGAATGTTGCTGGACAGGAGAAATGGAAGGGCAGGGATGGAGCAAAGCAGCGCTGGTCTTCAACCATGGGCTCTACCCTGGGCAAGGCAGAAAGTGAGGCCAGAGACAGCTAAGCTGGAGGGAGGAAGGCAATCTTGGAATGCCCCTATGTGTGTGGTTTTTGCACTGAGGTACCTCTCTAAGGCTATGGTCTCCAGCTGGTGGTGCCCCAACATCTCACAAAAGGGGTAATTGGACCATGAGAGGTATTTCTTCAACAATGGGCTTTTTTTTCCCTTAATGTATCCATATTGTGATGGCATTATTGCTAAGTGTTGGAAAATAGAGATGGGGTCAGTTGGTAAAAATATGTCACTGGGAGTGTGTACTTGGTGGGCACATCTTGCCCTTGGCTCTTTCTTGTCACAACTCTTCTCTCTTTTTGTTGTTTTCCTTCTGGAGTCCTTGAGGTAAATATTCTCTTCCTCCACTCACTGCCACCACCACCATATTCTGCCTTGCCTTAGGCCCAAAGTAATGGAGTCAAGGGACCATGGGTTGAAAGCTTTGAAACTCTGAACCAAAATAAATCATTTCTTTCAGGTATTTGTCAGAGTGATGGAAAACAGACTAACACAGGTAGCAGCTAGCAGAGATCCTACCATCATGATTCCTGAATCTTATGAGACCCTTTCCTCAGGATCGGAGAGTTTGGAGTCCGTGAAACTCCAGGGGAGAAGTTTCTTCAGGGAGGGAAGAGCAGAGAGAGGGTGAGATGGCAGTAGGCCTCCTCCCTTCTGTGTATGGTAGGCTAGTTACTATTATTTTTTCAGGTTTTAATGAAACATGACCTTGAGAAGAATCAGAAGTTGTCTGGAAGATAGCTATATGAGCAAGAACTCTCAGTGCTCATCTGTCTGGGGAAGGAAATGCCCAGATGCAAGAGCTCAACGAGAAGGATCAGACATGAGGATGGGGAGAAAGGCACCATCAGAGGCTGTCATGGTTTGATCCAGGTGTCCCCCACAAACAAATGAATGTGTTCTGATATATCGATCCTCAGCTGATGGCAATTCGGGAATTAGAACCTCACTAGAGCTGTGTTGTTGGGGGTGGGCTTATGGGGGTTATAAGCCAGCTCCCCCTTGCCAGTATTTGGCACACCTTCCTGCCGCTGCTTGCAGTGCTGTGGCGGAGGTGATGTCCAGCCCTCTGCTCATGCCATCGTTTTCCCTGCCAGGATGGAGTCTCCCCTCGAGTCCGTAAGCCTAATAAACCCATTCCTCTACAAGCCGCTTTTGTTTGGGTTCTTTCTGCGCAGCAACTAGAAAGCTGACCGCAACAGAGGCTCTTGGGAGAATACTGCAGACAAGGCGATGCCTAGCACAGTACCAGCCTAGCACAGTACCAGCGTTGTGTAGATCGTCACTGAATTAAGATGAATACAGTGGGAGGTTCCTGGAGGAGGCAGGGCAGGCTTCTCAGAGTGGAAGTAGGTGGCAGTGGATATTCAGTGGAAGCTCAGAACATTTGGAGACAACACCTCTGCCTTCCTCATCAACATCCTCAGCTGCTCCTCTGCATGCACCCCACCCTCACAGACCGAGCATTCCCACCCGATGTCAAATGCCATCAGTTTTTCTCTTTATCCTCCTGACTTCCAACCTGACACCAAGGATGTGCTCATGAATGAATGCCTCATATGGAGTAGGTGCAACTTTGGGAAATTAGAAACAAGTAGAGAGAGGAAGAGAAATGGGGGTACGTGGTCTGTCTGGGAGGGGAGGGCAGGGGCTGGTCCATCATGGACTTTACACTCCTGACAAGGAGTAACTGTAAGCAGGAGAGGAGGGTACCTTGAGATGCAGGTGGAGTGGACAATGGATCTCTGACAATATTTCCTCCATATCCCCACCCCCCTTATCTCCACCTGCCTCCGGTGACCTTTCTCCTCCATCTTATAAAGCTTTCCATGTTC
Organism: Zapus hudsonius; assembly: GCA_004024765.1. Taxonomy (NCBI): domain Eukaryota; kingdom Metazoa; phylum Chordata; class Mammalia; order Rodentia; family Dipodidae; genus Zapus; species Zapus hudsonius. The sequence continues at coordinate 8,497 of PVHP010030920.1, read as the reverse complement.
ACTGGAGGGAAGACACAAAGGAATATAGAAAAGGTCGATTCTTGATTGTTGAGCTTCCAAATAGATTTAAAAACTCATAGCAAGACCACATTCTTGGAAGCAATGCTTTTGATTTGAAACTTTCTTCTTTTTTAAAAAAAAATCTTCAAAATTGTAAGTCTAAAAGAAATTGAAAATACAATTCAGCACAAACCAGTGCTTCTCAACCCCATCAGACTCAGCAGATTTGTTTTTGTTCTTTAATTCGATTTTTCTATTGGAGAAAATTTCAAATTTTTCCACTAATTAAGAAAATAGTAAAGTGAGTTTAATATATCCATTACCTGAAAATACTTCTGATATGTAATGTCTTAAAATACAGGACTCTTAGAAAACACAGCCCAAGTATACTTGTTATATCTAAAGATCATTAGTGAGAATTCCTTAGTCATTATGTTCATATTTAAAAAAATATTTGAAATACTCATTTAAAAATTTTAAAATTATATTATTTATTATGTGTGTGGGGGGTGCAGGGAGGTCAGAGGACAAGCTTTGGATGTTTGCCCTCTCCTCTCTTTCTTTCTTTCTTTCTTTCTTTCTTTCTTTCTTTCTTTCTTTCTTTCTTTCTTTCTTTCTTTCTTTCTTTCTTTCTTTCTTTCTTTCTTTCTTATTATCCACAATGAGATAAATTTAATGAACAAATAATGAGTTGTTATCCCCATTTCCCCAATGCCCCTCTTCCCTATCCCCACTCAGCTGGATATCCTCCTCAGTGGGCAGTCTGGATCAGTCCATGGGGTAGGGGATTATAGATCGCCTAGGAGTCAGCCCGGTTCCACCTGCCTTTGTGTGATGTTACTGAGGGGGGCCATGTCTCTGGGAGTTCTCACCCACCACGGCTCTCACAATCTTTCTGCCCCCTCTTCCGCTCAGTTCCCTGAATCATGGTGGGTGAGTATTAAGGCTGCTTTATTGTTGAGGTCTTATTCTCCCACCTTCTTTTTGAGACAGGGTCTTCCTTTTGTCTGCTGCACGTGGGCCAGTCTGCCTGGCTCTTGAGCTTTGAATTCTCCTGGGTCTGCCTGTCATTACCATAGTCTCACTGGGATCACAGAAACATGTAACACTTTGTATTCCACTCTATGTTGGTGCTGGGCATTGAACCTGGGCAAGCAGGTTAGCAAGAATGAACCTTTAATTTCTGAACCACTTCCCTGAACCCCTAATTTTCCATTTTTAAGTTAAATTTTTAGGTAGTAGTTAGTTTCATTATTAAATACTTTTTATAACTGCTGCTTTGCCCGGTCCTTTTGTTATCCTGAAATAAAATTAAAAAATAAATCTGACCTATTCATACAATTGAAAAAAAATCAATAGAATGCCTCAATTGAAATATAAAGAAGAAAAAATGAAAGGTATGTAAAACATGTGTTTCTCCATTTAAATGCTTGGACACTTCTTAGATAGGAAATATCATAATGTATCTCTGGCTTTAATCATGAGCATACAGCCACAGGGCATGTGGCAACCTTGATTACAGATGGCTGTAGGGCTTCATGTAGTGATTTAAATATTATGAATACCATTGCCACAACACAAACTGTTGCGGTCAGCTTTCTAGTTGTTGCACAGAAAGAACCTAAACAAAATCGGCTTGTGGAGGAATGGGTTTATTTGGCTTACGGACTCGAGGGGAGACTCCATTCTGGCAGGGAAAATGATGGCATGAGCAGAGGGGTGGACATCACCTCTACCACAGCACTGGAAATAGCAGCAGGAAAGTGTGCCGAATACTGGCAAGGGGAAGCTGGTTTATTTATAATCCCCATAAACCCGCCCCCAACAACACAGCTCCGTCAAGGTTGTAAAATCCAAACTGCCATCAGCTGAGGATCGATTACCCAGAACACATTCAATTGTTTGTGGGGGACACCTGGATCAAACTGTGACACATGCTTTTTTGAAATGATTAACAACTCCTGAAATAATTTCTAGCAAAATAGGGTTCAACCTTTCCTTGATTTTCAATGTTGTTGCTGTTCTTGAAGACTCGGTGTATAAAGTCTGCAGAAATTATTTTTTGTTTATTTGTCCAATGGCATTAAGGTCTAGGTTCAGCTAACTTTGAGTGATTTTTAAACCTATATACAACGGACCACCTGGAAACTTCAAAAGAACTTGGAAGAATTCTCTAGTGTCGGGCCCATCCTATGAGCGGTGAGAGGTCTAGCATTCCTAGCTCCTGCACACTAAATGCCAGAACTATTTCAGATTAAAGGAGATTGAAGAAACTTGAGATCAAAATTGAATTCTGGGTGAACTAAAACTTACTAATAAGGAACATTATTGGGGCACTTGTGGATATTTGAGTAATACTTTGTATATTGATAATAGTATTAATGCTGTTTCTAGGTTACTTCTGTACTTTCCCATCTGATCTTGTAACACTTCCATATAAGTTTGATATATTTGAAATAAAATTTATTTTCTCAACTTTGCCCAGGAGGCAGTACCAATCACTTTGAGACCCGGAACCAGGAGCAGTAGTTTGAAGATGCTTCAGAAGGAAGGGGTTGGGGAAGCCAGAAGGATAGAAATGACAGTGAGGTCCTTTGTGTGCATCCTTGGTTGCAAAAGGAGCACCTCAAATTCCTTTAGAGGTGGGTTTTACAGTAGAAAGGAGTTGTGCTCTCTTTAGAACTTTACAAGTAGTCACCTAGGCCACAGACCCACAGGCCTCCCACTATTGAAGACCAGTCATCAGGGACGCTAGGAGGTGCTTGAAGGTTGGTAAGGAAAGGGCAGAGAGTTTATGCCGAAGGTGCCAGTAGGAGGCTGTGGGTGTGATGGCCACAGGCTCTTCCATGCCCTTTCCTACATCTGGATTCTGGACCTGGGCCAAAGGGGCAATTGAGGGCAAGGGACATAGGGATTTAAATGAGTTTAACTTTGAATATCCATGTGATCATTCGATGACATTTACCTGGAGGTGACTCAATTGTTTGTGCTAGAAAACTTGGTTTTGTGGTGGTGAAAACTTGAATCTGCTACAATAGTTGGATTATGCATATCCATGGGATAGCTATTCATTTTCTAAGTAACTTCAAGATTTTTAAAATTTCATGTTTTTCAGTGCCATTGTTAAAATTTTTAGAGATGTTAGAAGTATGCAGGATGTCAGAAAGATAGCAAGGAACTGGGCAGAGAATTGTGCAGAGAGAGAGAGAGAGATAGAAATGCTATTTTAAAGTATTTTACTTTATTTACAAGAGAGAGACAGAGAGGAATAGAGAGGGAAAGAATGAGAATTCTTGCCACTGCAAACTCCAGAGGTATGTACCACTTTGTGGATCTGGTTTTACATAGGCGCTGAGGAGGGGTACTGAGGAATTGACAGGCCTTGCAAACAAGTGCTTTTAACTGCTGAGCCATCTCCCCAAGCAGAAACACTGTTTTGATAGAAACAGAAAGCTGCTGGGAGAGAGAAGTCCTGTCTGAAATTGTGAGTATGGAAAAGTTCTAAAGTCTTGGGGCATCTCTTTCCCAGTTCTTTAATCAAGAAGAGACGAGGAAGACAGTTTGTTCCTTTAGTTAAAAATATACCAATTTGAAAAATTATTTGTATTCCTAAGTGAGGTCTGTGGAGGATGTATGGGTCCCAGTGAAATAAAACCCAGACTAGCTCCTTTGTTAATCAGATGATGCCATAGGAACTGGTAGGGACAGATGGCTGAGATCCTATCACCGAAGCCCCAGGATTTAGGAACATTAATTTTAAAGGGGGATTAAAGCACAGAAAAACATTTTAAGACATCATGCATTTTCATAAGCACCTAGGCATGCTTGCTGGCTAAATGTTTATGTGACAGGTCTTTGGGACAGAAACTGTGATGAAAGTGAGGAAGCTCTTACTGTGAAGCGGTGTGATGAGGAAATTAGTGTTTGTCTTGCTAACATACCAGGAAGAGTAGCTTTTTTGTCTCATTTCTGGTTTGTTGGCCCATGGGAAGGAGGGAGTCTGACGTTATTCTGGGTTGGTGGCTCTGGAAATTGAACGTTTTCTAAGATACTATGGTTCCTTGTGGGAGTCTTCAGCAGGTTGGAGCCATGAGATGGCCATTCATTCTGGACCAGGCCTCTCAACTGCTCTCCTTGCAATTTAGACATTTTAGTTGCTCTGGCTTTCAGGATGCATCCCCTGAGGCCTCTCAGAGCCTGTCTTAGGGAAGGAGGAACTTAGAGAGCTCTTGCCTCAGACATCTCCTTTCCTAGTATTTGTCTACCTGGGAGCATGCCTGTGGACTGAAGATTCCCTGCTTCCATTTCTATTTGTACTCTCATTTTAGAAAGCATAGGTATACCTCCCTCAAGCCTATGATTGTTTTGCTTTGGGATGGTTAAAATTCCAAGACAACATATCATTTTCATAAAAATTAATGTGCTGAATTGGAGACATGGCTCAGAGGTAAAGTGCTTGCTGTACAAGCATGATGGCTGTGTTCATTCAGATGCCTAGAACCCCATGCAAAGCCGGTGTGGTAGCACACATCTAATTCCAGTGTTCCTGGGGTGAGATGGGAGGCTGAAACTGGGCAATCCCTGAGTCTCGAAGAGCAGCTAGGCTGGAGTATGCAGCAGTGAACAGGAGAGACCCTGCCTCAAACAAGGTGGAAGGCGAGGACCAACACCCCAAATTGCCATCTAACCTCCACATATGTGTTGTGGCACTCACAAACACTCTCTTACACACACACACACACACACACACACACACACACACGCACACGCACACCAACACACACACACATTATGTATGTTCCACATCCTCCTTTTTTTTTTTTTTACCTTAGGCAGAATCATAGACCCAATGATTGGGTCTAACAGAGCTTCAACTGTGTATGAAACCAGGTTGTGTCTTATAGTCAATGGTCATACGATAACTCCATTTGCTAGGACTTTCCAGAAACTCTGCCATTAAACGGTACAATGGGGGAGTCCTCCAGACAAGAGTGGCACACTCTGCGACAAAATGTCCCTTCACCAATGTTCTTGAACACTGTGGTCATTTATGCCTCAGTTTCAAAAGTGACTCAGGAGAGCTGGACTCGGAATACAATGATGTTTTAGGAATACCGGAATTAATTGATTTCACTATATTACCCTTTGTCTGAATGTCGTATCTTCTTTCTAGGCTCTTCTAATGCTCACACACCCTGGTGTTCACCCTTAGATTCAAGGTGGCTGTGGGAAACAGTGGCCTCAGGACATAAAATAAGAAGACTTCTTTCAAAGGGAATGGGAAAGCCATGGCGAAGTAAAAATGATGAAGAAGTGCTTTTTGCAATTGCTGGTGACCCTGATGATTATTTCAAAGTCAGTTATTTTGAATGGTTTAAGGTGTTAACCTTGGCCCCGACCTGCCGCCCTTAGCCACACAGGCTGCCAGTGTCCAAAGTGAATTATGCAGAAGGCCGTTTAGGCTGAGGCACTAGGTGTTCTGATGCCATTTTTTATTCTTATTTTCTCATGGCTCTGTGTGTGTGTGTGTGTTTGCGCGTGTGTGTATGTTTATGTTTGCAAAAGCAGTTTAGGTCCTGGAATTGCAAGCTGCTCTGTTAAGACCCTGGCTGCCTTGCTATCTCCTATCTGTGTTCCTCACCTCATTTTGAAGGATTGTTACACATTTGTAAGTACAATGGGATTATTTATTCATTGTGTTTGTCCACTCTTTTCTCTGCCACAAAAGGAGAAATAGCCTGCACTGCGACTTAAGAGCTTTCTGACCGCTCCAAAGTCATGGCGTTTCCTTTGCTCTTTGATGGCTGCCTTTGAAAAGAAGGGAAGCTGGGTGACAAACTCTGTTGGCTCCAGGAGGGAGATGACTTGGCGTTGTTGTGCAAAAGCATATTTAGTAACTTTTAAAAAGCAAATTGCGCACTTAATAGAGCCACACAGTCTTCTTTGGAGATTGCTACAAGGTGGATTGTCTTGATAAAACATTTAAAGCCAGAAATCCATCAGGCGTCAGTGAATATAAGCTCAGAGCTGAACCCCACACACAGCATTCTCACCCAACTTCAGTCATTTTTTTTTAAAGAAAGGATAACTGACCAGTGCCTTTCATTTTGTCTTCTTTGCAATTCTCTGTTCAAAGTCAGTTCCAAATCAAATGAGAGTCCAATGATGGACTATTTTGGGTCTATCAGGGACCCGAGGCGGTGCTATCTGTGGGCTCAGCTTTTTGGATTTCTGCAGAGGCTGTGAGTGTGTGCACTTGAAGTTGTACATTTAGCAGGTCCTTTCATGACCAAGGACAAATCTTGAAGTTAAACAGAACACCTTTTCACAACTCCCCACTTGCAAGTCCCTCAGTCCTATGTTTACCATCACCTTTTAGATGCTATTGGCCCAGGAAATTCAAGTCATGTTGATGTCCCAGGCACTTTGAGGCTGTGGTCACCAGAAGAGTCGGTAGGCATGGCTGCACTTGGCCAGGTATAGGTGACAGTCAGTGAAGAATGTCCAATGCTACCTGTTTTTTTCTATTGATGTTTATACAAAGTAACTATGATGAATTACAAATCCCTTTTCAAATGTTAATTTCAGAGCCCATATTAGAAAGTTTTCAAATAATTTCCATAATTAGCATTATGAAATGCTAATTCAATAGATTATGTTGATAAAGAATAAACCCCCAAGATTAATAAGGGATTTTTAGCTGGAAAAGAAATCATACACTGCAGATTCAAGGTGTGTCTGGTATGGGTTGTGAATGGAACAAGATGAAGGGAAGGCAGCTGAGCAGGTGAGGAGGGCACCTGGGGTGGGTGTGGATGGAACAAGATGAAGAGAAGGCAGCTGAGCAGGTGAGGAGGGCACCTGGGGTGGGCCTGTCTTTGCCTGGGGTCTGCTTTCCTCTTGGTTCATGGCCGTTCTACCCAGGCCCTCTGAAGACTGTGGCTGCAGCATTTATCTTGTTTCCTCCCTTCCTTCCTTTCTTTCTGGAAAAAAAATGTAAAACTGGAAAGATCAATGTGAGAGTGACACTGCATACTCATTATATAGTTACCTAATATTAATGCACTCCTTTTTTGCATTACGTTTTAAAACCATTTTAAAGAAATGGAATGCTATGAACATTGAAGTCTCCCTCATTTTCCCTCTCTACGCTTGTATTCCTCCTTCCTAACAAAAGAAACTTCATGACCTCGGTTTATTTTTCTCCTCTGTTGAGTCTACGGTATTGCGACAGCATTAATTTATTATTTCTTTCTTTAGCCAGGGTCTTGCTATTTAGCCCAGGGCAGTCTTAAACTCCTGCTCCTCCCTGCCTCAGCTTCCCAAATGCTGAGATTACAAGCATGTACCATCATGCCTGACTTCATTCTTAGTGTGTATAGATTTTGAAATTAAATTATTTAGATTAGCACACAATGTAATGGGCTGCATCATGGCATCTCCACACACGTGTTTTATTATACTTTTTGTTTTAATTTTTATAAACATATTTTATTTATTTATTTGAGGGAGGGAGAAGCAGAGAAAGAGGCAGACAAGAGAGAGGAATATGCCCATACCAGGGCCTCGGACCGCTGTATATAAATTCCACTTTGTGCATCTGGCTTTACGTGGGTACTGGGAAATCAAACTTTGGGCCATCAGGCTTTGCAAGCAAGCACATTTAACCACTGAGCCATTTCTCTTGTCCATTGTTACTGTTTAAATGCAAATGGTATAATTGTGTTTGTGTTGTTCTTTTTGTATGTATGTATGTATGTATGTATGTATGTATGTATGTATGTATGTATGCATGTACAAATGAATGAATGACTGTTTCACATATCCCAGGCTTGTGTCAAGGATAAGCCTTCTGATCCTCCTGCCTCTGCCTCCTGAGTGCTGAGCTCGCAGGGCCCTATCATCTGGTTTAGTGTTATTGGGGATCATTTGGTCATGTGTGCTAGACACTCTACCAACTAAACTGCATCCTCAATCCCTCTTTGCTTTTTTCAGTCAACATTTTTATCTTTCAAATCTTTTTGTATTGAGACGTGTGTTGACTTATTTTAATTCCCATGTTGTCCTTAGTTGTATGAATATATAAAAGTCACTGCTCTGTTTAGACATGTTCATTAAGAATTCTGTCAATGTCATCTTCTCGAAGTGCTTCTTAGGGACTTTAGAGGTCCCTCATCACAGTTGCCTGTCTTTTACACTGGCAGTGCATGTATCATCTTAAGAAGGGTCCTCTTACCTTTCCAGAGATGGGTTTTCTTTTTCCTTCATTTCCTGTCTTCCTTTCTTTGTTTACTCCGTGTTTTGACAGAGATCACATTATAGCTGCTGCCTGAGAAAGAAAAGATGACAGTGAAAAGTTTTGAGAACTTGAATGTCCAGAGAAAAGAATGTGCATTTTGCACTTAATATCTTTTCCTTCCTTCCTTCCTTCCTTCCTTCCTTCCTTCCTTCCTTCCTTCCTTCCTTCCTTCCTTCCTTCCTTCCTTCCTTCCTTCCT
>PVHP010030919.1:0-21373 GCA_004024765.1 Zapus hudsonius | reverse complement strand
ACAGGGGTTGTCAGAAATTGCAACAATGTAAACTGGGTGTGGTGGTGCAAGCCTTTAATCCCAGCACTCGGGAGGCAGAGGTAGGAGGATTGCTGTGAGTTCAAGGCCACCCTGAGACTACACAGTGAATTCCAGGTCAGCCTGGGCTACAGTGAGACCCTACCTCGAAAAACCAAAAAAAAAAAAAAGAAAGAAAGAAAGAAATTGCAACAATGCCAGGTTATGTGGTGCACGCCTTTAATCCCAGCACTTGGGAGGCAGAGATAGGAGGATCACCATGAATTCAAGGACAGCCTGAGACTACAGAGTGAGTTTCAGGTCAGCCTGGACTAGAGTGAGACCATACCTTGAAAAACAGAAAGAAAAAGAAAGAAAGAAGAAAGAAGTTGCATTGATGTCATAGTTCCTGAGGGGTACCCAAATCTTGATGAGTCGTCTTCTTGAGAAACAGGAAAGTGATGTGATATCTTAGTGGGGCCTTGAATTTTCTGAGCAGCAGTAAAGAGGAACTGGGAAGGAGAACCGAAGCTCTGCCTCCATGGGCCCTTCACAGCCCCACCGTCCCACATGCTGACCAAGTGAATCATAACTCACTCAGCTTTCCATCGAAGGGTTGAAAAACGAGTGCCACTACAAAAGTAATTCCTAAAATTCCTTTAGACTGAAGAGACAGCAGAATTCTAGGAGAATTGCGTAATGGTAGACAGCGCACTGGAACATGTGGCATCCATGGGTGTAGACACAGCCCTTTGGCCATTTGGGGGCTGTATAGCGTACAGAGGCCAGAGGAGAGCCTTGGGTGGCCTCTGCTGCTCTTCTGTGTTGTTTCCTTAAGACAGAGACAGTCTCTCACTGAGCTTGGTCAGGCTGCCTGACCAGTGGAGCCCACTGACTCTTCTGTCTCCGCCCCTTTCGGGACTGGGCTTACAGGCTGTGCGCATGTCAAACTTTTAAAAAAATATTCAGTGAGTCAGGCATGGTGGCGCACACCTTTAATCCGGCACTCAGGAGGCAGAGGTAGGAGGATGGATGTGAGTTAGAGGCCACCCTGAGACTACATAATGAATTCCAGGTCAGCATGGGCTAGAGTGAGACCCTACCACACCAGACCAAAAAATAAAATAAAATAAAATAAAGAGCAAGGCATGGTGGTACACGCCTTCAGTCAGCACTCAGGAGGCAGAGAGGTAGGAGGATCATTGTGAGTTTGAGGTCAGCCTGGAACTACAGAGTGCGTTCCAGGTCAGTCTGGGCTAGAAGAAGACCCCACCTCAAGAAAAGAAAAGATTAATTTATTTAAGAGAGAGAAACAGAGATTGAGTATGGATGCACCAGGGCCTTCTGCCAATACATGAGTTGTGCATCTGGCTTTATGTGGGTGCTGGGGAATTGAACCCAAGCTGTCAGGCTTTGCAAGCAAGTGCCTTTAACTGCTGAGCCTTCACTCCAGCCCAGTTTTTATTTTATGTATTTGTGTGTGTGTGTGTGTGTGTGTGTGTGTGTGTGTGTGTGTGCACATGCATACTTTCTAGAAATCTTTTGCCACTACAAAGGAATGCCTGTCCAGCTTTACATGGGTGGCTGGGGACTTGAACAGGGTCCATCACACTTTGAAAGATAGTACCTTTAACCACTTTCTTTTTAAAATATTTTATTTATTCATTTTTAAGAAGAGAGAGAGAGAGAGAGAGAGAGAGAGAGAGCGCACCAGGGCCACCACCTTGTGGGTCTGGCTTATGTGGGTACTGGGGAATTGAACCCAGAGCCTTAGGCACTGGAGGCAAGTGCCTTAACTGCTGAGCCATCTCTCCAGCCCCATCCACTTTCTTTTTTTTTTTTAAGACATTGTTGCAGTCAGTGTTCTAGTTGCTGCGCAGAAAGAACCCAAACAAAAGTGGCTTGTGGAAAAAAATGGTTTATTTGGCTTATGGACTCGAGGGAAGACTCCATCCTGGCAGGGAAAACGATGGCATGAGCAGAGGGCTGGACATCACCTCCGACACAGCACTGCAAACAATGGCAGGAAGGTGTGCCAAACACTGGCAAGGGGAAGCTGGCTTATAACCCCATAAGCCCGCCCCCAACAACACAGCTCCAGCGAGGTTCTAATTCCCGAACTGCCATCAGCTGAGGATCGATCACTGAGAACACATTCATTTGTTTGTGGGGGACACCTGGATCAAACCATGACAGACAGGGTCTTACTCAAGCCTAGGCTGGTTTGGGACTCACTCTGTATCCCCAAGCTGTCCTTGAACTCATGGTGATCCACCCACCTCAGCCTCCCAGTTGCTGGGACTAAAGGTGTGAGCTACAACACCTGGTTCTTTTCTTTTTAATACTTTTTTCTTATTTGTGAACAGAGAGAGTAAGTGTGGGCATGGCCAGGGCTTCTTGACATTATGAACAAATCCAGATGCATGTAACAATTTTTGTTTTTGCATGGATACTGGGGAATCAAACTTTGAACTGTAGGCTTTGTAAGCAAGTACCTTTAACTGCTGAGCCATCTCTCTAACACTCTTTAAAAAATAAGTCTAGCTAGTGGCCCTGGCTATTGGCCTAGAACTCACATGTAGTCCCAGGCTAGCCTCAAACTTGTGGCGATCCTCCTGCCTATGCCTCCCAAGGGCTGTAATATAGGCATACACCACCATGATTGGTCTTTGCAGCCTCTTTCTTCTTATGAGTATTCTTGGGTTACCAGGTTTTGGAAGTTAATGTTGAATGGACAGTCCAAGAGCCATACATCCATTAGTCAGCCTCCAGTTCTGCAGATGTGCCTAGGGCCTCTGCCAGGCCTAGATGCTGGGTTCACAGCCAGGATCCAAGAGGGGCTGAATTCTAGCCCTCTGAGTTGGTCCAGTGGGAACAGGTGGAGAGAGCACAACAGGGAGCAGGAAGAGGGAAACCAGCCCCTCCATGGTTTACTGATCCCCAATTCCCTCATCTTATTTCCTGTGGAGTCTTCCCCAAGGGACTTGGGGTCCGTCTTCCCAGTGTGCCCACAGAACCTTTGGTTCTGCCTCCAGTTTTGTGGCCTTGTAGCAGGACTGGCTGGACAGCCATCCCCAGAGGCCGACCCTATCCCATGGCCTGGCTATGGCAGATGGAGGGCCTCTTGTGCACTCCTGATGCTCTGCAGACCTGTGTGCCTTCTGAAGGTTTTGCAGATGAAGGTGGGGAGGCTGGAGTACCCACCTAGTATAACTGAACCCACCAGATCATGGAGCTGAAAAGACCTGTGCCCGAGAAGCACCAGGTCCTGGGAGCCACCCATCCAGACTCAGCCAGACCTTGATCCTGAGGCCAGCTGGAGCCTTTCACTGATTGGACAGCCCTGGCCTCCAGGTAGACTTGAAGGGGTGTGGAAAGACAGATGTAGAAGCTGGGGCAGCCTGGGGCTGGAGACAGTTTTCAACAGATTCAGGTCTAGCCCCCAGTATCTCATCATCTTTATCAACCCTTCATTTGTGAACTTGTGAGGTCCTGGTATGTGCAGCGTCTGGGCCACAGGGTCATGTTCCAGGGTTGGTGGGGACCATCATGGTCAACCATGACAGGACCCTGGGGAAGTTATGTGCACTTGCTCCTGTGGGCTTTTCCACTGCAGAGGGATGCAAGGGAAAAGAGAAGCTGTGGAAGAATAGGCTGTTCCCCTACTGTCATGTCAGCCACACACCCACTGCCGGGATGACCCTCCAGGCCAGGTTTATGGGAGGAAAGGATTTATTGAAGCTATAGATCCAGGGGAAGTTCCATAATGGTGAAAGAGGCTGGCCCCCTGTAGTAGTCAGCCACGTGTCACTGGGATGAATCTCCAAACCAGGCACAATTTTGGGAAGGAAGGTATTTATTATTGAGCTAACAGACCCAGGGGAAGTTAAGGAAAAGGCTGGCCCCCTTTCACAGATCCAAGTAGAGAGAGAAAAACCCACCACCAGCACCTCAAGCAAGCAAGCACACTCCAAACTAGCAAAAAAAGGAACTCCAGGCTTGAGCTCAGACTGCTTTTTGTATATGTATAGCTAGAATTCCAGACCCACTCCAGAAACACCTTAGGGCTGAACCAAGGATCTGGCCAAGGTGACACACTCCTCCAGCCAGAACTGACTGGAGACAATTATAATAAACTTTTGAATCTATTGGGGGACATTATTCAAACTACCACACCCCCTTTCACAGATCCAAGCAGAGAGAGAAACCCATCACCAGCACCATACACACACCAACCAAACAGGCAGGGGGAAGAAAGAGATTTTCTTGCCGGGCGTGGTGGCGCCCGCCTTTAATCCCAGCACTCCGGAGGCAGAGGTAGGAGGATTGCTGTGAGTTCAAGGCCACCCTGAGACTACATAGTGAATTCCAGGTCAGCCTGGACTAGAGCGAGACCCTACCTCAAAAAAAGAGAGAGAGAGAGAGATTTTCTTCCCCTTTGTGTAGCTTTAGGACAGGGCCTTGCAACCCTTTCCCAGACTTGTTGACTTCCTGAGTCTCTGGAATTTCCTTCCTTCGTGGCCCTCCCTGGAAAGGATATTTGTTTCTAGCTTCCTTGAGCTTCCTCACATCCTGCCCCCTGCTGAGAAGGCTGCTTTCTTGTGAACATCCTTAGAGATCCACCCAAGGTTACCAAAGAGGTAAAGTTAACAACAAACTTAATCATCACACCTACCCTCTCTGCCCCAAAGGCTTTAGGGACCAGGCAGAGCTGGGCCTTGGGTCCAGTGGCTATAGCAGGCTGCATCCGTCCTAGTTCTGAGATCTAGCTCCTGCCTTTCCGTCTCCAGGTTGCTGAGCTTCCTTGTGACCAGGATGCTTCACCCTGCAGTTAGCTGTGGGGAGGCAGGTCAGGGCTGCATTCCATTGGCTGCCAGCTAGCCACCTTGCTCCTGAGTCCACAGTGACCCCACTGTTGGGCACTCCCCTCCGCTTCCTCATCCTAACGGTTCTTCCCTGGAGTCAGCCTTCCCTGTGGCTCTGGACCGTAGCCTACTCCCTGCAGTTCTCCAGAAGTAGTGTCAGAAGCCACCAAAGTGAGTCAGTGTTTCAAACACCCCAATCATTTCCTCCCTGAGTCACAGTCCCCACCACTCCACCCTGAGTCACTATAGAGCACTCGTTAGGGAGGCAGTTTCTTTTTTTCCCATTTTTAAACGTTTTTATTGGCTTAAAATTATATATATTAACACAACAATATGCTCAGTATCATAGGTTCTTAGATAAAGCCATTGAATCCATGATGGCGTTCCCTTTTATGCATTAGTTATTCTCCCCCCCATGACTCTTACACTCTTTCTGCCCCCTCTTCTGCACATTTCCCTGAGTCGTAGTGGGTGAATTCAAATTTTCCATAGTTATTAGGTTTGTAAAAGTCTCTAAATTTGTGTTTTGGACAATTTTGGGCACCCTTGGTGTCTCTCTCCATTTTCCTTCCCTAGGTTATCTGTCTTGCTGTGGGAAGACATTCTGCTCATCATCCCAATTCCTTAGAGGTTGTGTTTGGCTCTACATGGATCGTCTCCTGCATGGGTGTCCCTCATCACATCAGGTCCCCTTGGTGGAGGGTTCCTTTATCCCCAGTTCTCGTTGCCTTCTGAAAGATACAAACAGAGTCTCCAGCAGAGAGTGAGATTATTATTGGTCAATTGAGACAAATATTGCTAGGTTGGTGAGCATTTGGAGGGTGTAGCCTTTCTGAGGACCTGTGGTTAGTGAGGACTTCCCCACGGAGATGGGGTTCTTGGTCCCCATTCAAGGTTACCTTGGGTCCCCGTACCAGTCAGGGGTTCCCTGCCTCTGAGCGGATCTCATAGCCAATTAGCCAGCTGTTGATTACCCACCTAGATTTGGTGCCACTATTGCACAGATGGGCACTTCTTGCCTTGCTTGTCTGCGCCATAGAGCAGTGTGTTCTGCACTCTCAGTCCATCGGTTGGTGTCACTTGAAGATGCTTCCTGCTCTCTCAGGATATCGTGGGTTTGGTTCCCCTGGCAGCTCGTGAAACACCTTCGAGCATTACCCAGGCTGCCCTTCTGGGAGCTGATTTCGTTTCTGGATTCAGCAGGGTCTCTCAGTGTTGTGTGATATCAGACCACGCAATCTTCAGCAATAGGGTCTTATCTTTTGAGGGAGGCAGTTCCTTAATGACTGGCTCTTCCAGCTCTGGTCAGCTAGCTGGGGCAGCTTGGTGGTTGGAGCCTTGTTCAGAGCTGGGGAAAGGGTCTCCATTGTCTTCCCAGAGCCCCAGCAAAGTGGCTGTGGAGGAGGGCACCTGCTGCACATGATGCCCCTGAGTTGGTTCCTGGTGCTGAAAGCAGGGATATTGTTTCTAAATCACTTCAGAGCCCCCCCACGAGGTCCCCCACAGACCAGATACAGTTGTGCTTGCAGGAAGTACCTAGAGAAGGACCAAGACACAGGCTGCCCAGGCCCAGGCATCTCCAGACCCCTCAGGCCTCCCAGTGCCCCCAGGCAGCGAAGACACATGCCAGTGCTTTGCACCAGGTCCACACACGTGTGCACACGCAGGCATGAACATGTGTCACACACAGCGCAACGCATGTAGTAGGAAGCCAGCCCCTGGCAGGAATTGGAGGCCATTCTGCATGTGTGTCCTGTTTTTGAATACATGGGTGATTCTGTGTGAGTGCGTCGTGACATTATGACGATGTCTACTGTGTATGTCTGTGACGAGATGACTGTGTGGCAGTGTATGTGGCTGTGACACTATGACTGTGACTATACATGACACTCTCACTGCATTATTCTGTGACACTGGTTATGACTGCAATACAGTGTGGCTGTATTTGACTATGTAGTAAACACTGTGACGCCATGTGACTGAAAGTGTGAACGTGTGGCTGTGACATTGTGTGTGGCTGTGTAGATGGCTCTGTGTGAGTGCATGGGCACACATGTGTTGGCCAGTGGAGGTGGCGACCTCAAGGGACGGCAGAGTCAGGCTGACCAGGGGGCAAAAGGCCATGGTTTCCCTGCTGGGAGGAGCCGCAGGAGCACCCTGAGCTGCTCGCTCCTTCCTGGTCCATCACTGCCTGCTGGGCCCCCTGGGCTGCGCCTGCACAGAACATAGGCTGTGGGGAAGAAGTGGTGTAGCTTGGAAAACAGACAGCAAGGCCCAGGGGGATGCCACTCTGGGAGGGACTTACTACAAAGGACAAGCAGAGCCAAGCAGGCGGGTCTTGGGTGTCTGGTGCCCCCAAAGGCCCACATGCAGGCCCTAGTTCACCCACCCAAATTCAGAGTGGAAACACTTGCATTAGCCTGGGTCGGACAGGTCCCTAACTCACATGGATCTGCCAGGCATGAGGAGCTAGGAGGATACCCACCTTGGAAGAAGCCGGTCGGCCATGCTTAAGTAGGACCCCTTAGAGGAGGCCGCAGTGCACGCCCCATGAGTACTGAACACTGGGCCACTCTGCTTGAGGAGCCCTAACCCAAGTGTGTTGGGGAAGGAGCTGCCTTCCCTACTCTGAATAGTCTTGCCCTGGCGGACAGACCAGGACCGAGAACTTAATCCTGGTGGCTCTCCGCGCTCGCAGCCCCAGGGTCCCCGGCTCTTGTTCCTGGAGAGCCATGACATCATTTGACCTCCAGCAAGCCAGTGTCCTTTCAAGAGACTCACTCATGCTTGTCTTGGGATTTCCACATGGGACCACAAGCTTGGGGAGGTGCCACATGGGGATAGCAGGCAGCCAGTGGTACCTCTACCTGAGCCCCATGGTCTTTCCCCTTGAGACCCCTCTCTGATGCCCAGACCTCCAGGTCCTGGACTCTTAGAGCCAGTGCTTCAGAGACCCCAGGTTGTGCCCTGCCCTCCTGGACCCAGATGAAGGGGTCCTCAAAGAGCAGCTGAGGACCACTGCCCACGCCTGGGGCAGAGGCACCTGCTTCCCTCAGACTAGACAGAGGTCAGGAAGGCGGTTGTTGGGGGTCCACCCTTAGGAAACAAAAATCAGTAAAAACCAGTGATATGTTACCATGGTCTATGGTGGTTGCTCACAGAAATAGTTTCCGTCCCAGCTCCTTCTGCTGAGGTGTGAGGAAGCGCCTGGGCCAGCCAAGCCAATGGTGGAAATGTCTCCTATGAATTTGGGACAGAAGCAGGAGCTCGTGAAGCTGGGTGCAGAGGTGCTAAGCGAAGCCGCAGGGTAGGTGGTGCCATCTAATGAATCAAGGCCATGGTTGCAGCCCTGCACGCCAGGGTCCACCCTCCTGAGGAGCCCTAGTGCCTGTGGAATTTGCTTTATCTCCTTTGTGATGTGTCTTATACAGTCATTCCTGCTCTGTAAATAAGTAATATGGAAAATATCAGAACAAAGTAAGTGTCCACAAGACAAGATTCACTGTGGATATGGTGGTGTGCACCTTTAATCCAGCCCTAGGGAGTTGAAGTCATGAGGAGGAGTTAGTTTAAGGTCGTCTTTGGCTCCATAGAGTCATTCTGGACTACATGAGACATTATATCAAGCAAAGCAAAAAACAATTCGCTGAAACAGAATAAATGCCTGGAGGCGAAGGCAGCAAGGATTCAGAGCTGGGATGAATGAGTCTCCACTCAGGAAATCCTAGCTCCTTTTCCTCTGGTTGACAAAGTGCTTTTCCTGAAGAATCAAGTCCTCTTCCCAAGAAAGAAACCAAACTCCCAATAGGCTCTGGAGGAACCACAGAAGCCCCAAGCCCAGGGCCAGGACTGCACGACTACAAGAAAGGATTGCCTGGATTATTCAGAAACAAGAAGGATGGGAACCTTGCCCTATCCCAAAAGTCGGGGTATGTGTGTATGTCAGGCATTTCATTACCATTTACAAAACTTGTTTTTGAGACTGTCTTGCTGGGTAGACCTCAGACTTTCAATAACCCTCCTGCCTCAACCTGGCCTTAACCTCAAGGTTATTATCTCACTTCAGCCTGGCCTCAAACTCATGAAAATCCTACTGCCTCAGTCTCTCAAGACATAGGTGTGTGAACCACAACAGCCATGTTTGGGGGGGGGATGTGTATATGGTATATGTTCATCTGTGTGAAAATGTGTGTACCTCTGTGTGTAGGCCAGAGGAAAATGCCAGATGTTCTCTATCACTCCTCTGCTTTCTTTTCTTTTTATTTGCACGTGTGTGTGTGTATAGGCTCACCAGAGCCTCTAGCTATTAAATGAACACTAGATGCTTGTGCCACTTTTTGTGTCCAGCTTCCATGGGTTCTGGGGAATTAAACCCTGGCTACAGGTTTTCCAAGCAAACACATTTAACAACCAGTCATCTTCCCAGTACCCTTTTTTCTTTTCTTTCTTTCCTTCTTTCTTCTTCTTCTTCTTCTTCTTCTTCTTCTTCTTCTTCTTCTTCTTCTTCTTCTTCTTCTTCTTCTTTTTGGGGGGGGTTTCGAGGTAGGGTCTCGCTCTAGCCCAGGCTGACCTGGAATTCACTGTGTAGTCTCAGGGTGGACTTGAACTCATGGTGATCCTCCTATCTCTGCCTCCCGAGTGCTGGGATTAAAGGCGTGCGCCACCACGCCCGGCTTACCCTTTTTTCTTATGCGTGTGTGTGTGTACCAGGCTCTGCTGCAATTAAATGCCTGTCCATCTGACCTGGAACTCATTCTATAGTCTGAGGTTGGCCTCTAACATCAACCCTCCTACCTCTACCTCCCAAGTTCTGGGATTAAAGGTGTGCACCACCATGATGGTTTATTTTATTTTATTTATTTTATTTTATTATTTTTTATTGTCCATAATGAGTTACATTATTTAAGGTTTATTTTATTTTTAAAAATATTAAAAAAAAACATTTTGGGGCAGAGAGATTGCTCTTGCTTGTAAAGTCTGACAGTCCCAGTTCAATTCCCCAGTACCCATGTAAAGCCAGATGCACCAAGTGGCGCATGCATCTGGAGTTCATCTGCAGTGGTAGGAGGCCCTGGTGTGCCTGTACTTACTCTTGTGCTCTGTCTCTCCTTCTCTCTCAAAAATACAAAAATTTAGTCACATTTGTGTGTGTACATGTGCTAGGGCCTCTTGCCACTGAAAACAAACACACCAGGTGTTTGTGACACTTTTTATGTCTGGCATTATGTGGGTGCTGGGAAAGAGAACTCTGGCTGACAAGCTTGGCAAGCAAGCACCTTTAACCACTGGGCTGACTCCCTGCCCCTGCCTTGCTCTCTCAAGATGGAGCTGCTGTTTTGGTCATACTGCCTGATCAGCAAGCAATTCTGTTTGTCTCCCTCAACTGGGGCGCAGGCATAAGTAGCCACAGCAAACCTTCCTCTTTTTTTTTTGGTTTTTGGTTTTTCAAGGTAGGGCCTCAGGCTGGCCTCCAACTCACAGAGATCCTCGTACCTCAGCCTCCTAAGTGCTGGGATTAAAGGTGTGCACCACCACACCCAGAGATCAAACTCGAGTCTTACCCACCCACCCATCTCCCCGGGCCCCACTCCCACATCTTGTTTAGAGAACATTTTTAGGGACCTTATTTGGGAACACTGACTCTGTTGTTCGGCTCTGGCTCTATGGAACCCTTGGATCTGTTCTTCCCATTGCGGCTACACAGATGAAAATCCCCTCCTCTGCCTTTCACCATTCCTGGTCTCTTTGATGGACTTAGAGGGTGAGTTGGCTGGACCCAGTCGATTGAGGCTTTTTGCCCTAGAACTCCAGCCAATACTCAGGATGTGACCTGAGCTGCTGGTAGCCTTTCCTGTGCCTGTGCGGTTGTCTGGAGATTCCTGGGATAAGCTGAGCAGCTTCCTCATCAGCAAATGAAAAGCATCGTGCCCTGTTCTGTAGGGGTGCCGCCAACACTGTTGGCCCAACAGATGGAAGGCGACTCACGCAGCTGGAGTTGCCTGAGCTGCACAGGCAGAGGCGAACCTCAGGCTCAGGGCGCCCTCGGGTGGCCAGTCTGGGCATCTCCCTTCTGAGAACTTGATGCTCTGTGAGCTGGCCTGGTTTTCCTCATTAGCTTCTTTCTTGGGCTTCCCCTTCCTGTCCAGAAAGGGGCTCTGTTATGTCCATATCAGCAAGAAAGTGGCAGTGACCTCCAGGGAGGGTATCTGGGACGCAACGCTCCTCCACTGCGGGCAACACAGTGCCAGTCTCCACTTGATCTGCTTGTCTTCCACTTCACGCAGGAGGGGCATCTGCATAACCAAGGAATCACATGGACTCTGGATGCTTCAGGATGATGGAGAAACCATTTTCCATGTATAAGCAAGGAAACCCATGCTCTGGGCCACTTCAGACAAGTGTGGTGGACTTTCCGGCTACTGGAGGGCAGCATGTGCTTGTGTGTTTCTGCACTTCTTGAGAGACGGTAGCTGGGTTGGTGGCACATGCCTTTTAATCCCAGCACTCGGGAGGTGGAGGTAGGAGGATCACTGTGAATTCTGGGACTATAGAGTGAGTTCCAGGTCAGCCATACCTGGGGGGGAGGGAGAGAGAGAGATTGTAAACTGGGCATGGGGGTGAACACTTTACATCTCAGGACTCAGGAGGCAGAGGTAGGAGGATAGCTGTGAGTTTGAGGTCACCCTGAGACGACAGTGAATTCCAGGTCAGGCTGGGCTAGTGTTGTAGTCAGCATTCGAGTTGCTGCGCAGAAAGAACCCAAACAAAAGTGGCTTGTGGAGGAATGGGTTTATTTGGCTTAAGGACTCAAGGGGAGACTCCATCCTGGCAGGGAAGATCATGGCATGAGCAGAGGGCTGGACATCACCTCCGCCACAGCACTGCAAACAGCGGCAGGAAGGTGTGCCAAACACTAGCAAGGGGAAGCTGTCTTATAACCCCATAAGCCCGCCCCCGACAACAAAGATCTAGCGAGGTTTGAATTCCCAAAATGCCATCAGCTGAGGATCGATCACTAAGAACACATTCATTTGTTTGTGGGGGACACCCGGATAAAACCATGGCAGCTAGAGTGAGACCCTACCTCAAACAAGAAGAAGAAGAGGAGGGGGAGGGGAGAAGGAAGGAAGAGGAGGAAAAGAGGAAGAAAGAAAAGAATGTGATGGAGTGAGAGATGCTGGGCCAGAGAGTGGGAATCCCAGCGGCATTCTGGGTGAAGACTGGAGACCTTAAAGGAACTGGGCTGACCTGCTGGCTCCAGACATACATACACCACACACACACCACACCACATATACTCTGCACATACAAAACAAACATCCCATGCACTGAAAACATGAAGTTTTAGTGGTGGAGAGATGGCTTAGCAGTTAAGGTGCTTGCCTGCAGAGCCTAATGACCTGAGTTTGATGCCCAGGACCCACATGAAGCCAGATGCACAAAGTGGCACATGCATCTGGAGTCCATCTGCGGCCTCTGGAAGTCTATCTCCTGCTTGCAAATAAAATCATTTGTAAAAACCGTGAAATCTCACTTAATCAAGCTGCTTTAAGTCCAGCCCGAGACAGTGAATCAGCTGAGCAAACAGAGTGAAGGAAAAGGGATACGTAGGGGAAGTTTCCTGCCACAGGTGCAGGGCCCAGGGAATGATAAAGTCTGCCAGAATGGTCCAGGGAGGTCTGTCAGTGCTCAAAGTATTTGGACATTCATACTCCCCAGGGCTATTGCTGGCCCCCCCACGCCTCTGCCTCACTTGGCTGGGACCCCATCTCCATGCTCAACTCAAACAGTTGCCTGTAGACCTCATTCCAGCCAGCGGAATCTGCTGAGACTCCCCCATGGTGGGGACTTAATGGCAGGTCACACGTATAGTGACGCGATGCCACTAACATAGGCTGTTGACAGTGTTTGCCTCTGGAAGCAAAACCGTTTGTTACCTCTGTACGATTCAGATTCTCCAGAAAAAAAAGGAAAATATTGTGCCCTGTTCTGAAGGGGCGACACCAACACTATTGGACCAACGAGGCAGAACCTCAGGCTCAGGGCGCCCTCGGGTGGCCAGTTTGGGCATCATCGGAGAAGCTTGGCATGCACGGTGAGTTGCGGGGCAGCACAGGCAGAACCTCAGGCTCCGGCCCTATTTGACAGAAAAATGAAGGAAACGACTCTTTACCGTGTGTTTGGGAGAAAATGTCTTGGTGTTGCTATTCTAGTGGGTCTTTGAAATGCATTTTCACAAGCTCTGAAAAGGATGTGTGCACTTACGAAAGAAAAGATAAAATCCCCCGGAAAAACCATCCAATGTGGCTGTGTCGTGTGGATCTTGATCTCTCAGGTCCTGCCATAACATGACCACATCATGGTCTAAAGTGTCCTCATCAGGGAAAAGGGGCCAAGGTCCAGGTTCCCTGGTGGGGTACTCCACCGGTCTTGGGGGCTTTCGTCTCCTTCCCCAACTCTGAACCTTTATTCCATTCCTCTGCTGGCCAAGCAGAGTGGACCTGGAAGTCGAGGAGGGTAGAGGGAACAAGGAGAGCAGGGAGGGCTGTGCATGCTGGACTCCGCAGCGTACCTGAATGTGCAGGCCTCACCTGGTACTCTGGTCCCCAAATCCAGCTTCTTCCCTCCTGGGCTCCCAGAGGGATGTCAGAATGGGCCAGAGGCAGCAGGTCTCACTGCGCCTGCCATGTGTGCTTTCCAGGAAGAGTCAGACCCTCCCTGCGCTCTGCCCAAACCTAATGACTCCCTCATGTCATCGCCCTCGTGTCCTAGGGGTCCTAGCCATTCCTCACCTCAATCATCTCTACTGTGTCTGGGTTTGGCCTTTCAACACTGCTCTTCCATGCTCACTACCTTAACCTGTGGAGGGCAATGAGGCCCTAACACAGCTTTTACACCCCAAACTCTACCCAGACTGAAGCCTGCCCCCTTTAGTGTTCTTGTCACACCCTGTATCCCAAACTGACTGTGACCAACCATTATCCCTGATGACGGAGACTCACTCCTTCCTTATCTGGACCTCAGTTTCCTCAACTAAGGGAGTTCTGGTACTGGAGTCCATAGGTCAGGCCAAGCTGATGGAGCTAGGCCAGAGCTGGGGCCTGAGGAAGAATAAGCCTGCTGTGATCAGCCCCAAACACCCTGCCTATCCAGTTAGCCAAGAAGATGAGGGGCCTGGGGTGGGAGCTGAAGGCAGTGGGTCTTTCCCCACCCTGGGGAGCTCAGCATCTTGCAAAGAGACTCCTGGCCCTCCGGAGTTGACCACAGTGGCCATGCTGGGTTGGATCCCTGGGACTGGACCTGTTTTGAGTCTGGTGTTCAGATCCATGTGCCTAGAAAAGGGGTTGGCCAAGTAGCTGTGTGTGAGGTGCTCCTGGGTGCGTGTGGAAGGCATGTACCTGTGGGTGGTGTGCAGGTGTACATGTGCTATGACAACAGCCTGGCCCAGGCTCAGGCCAGGTATACGGGGTTCACTTGGGGTGGGCAACGCGGTTGGCAGTCTGGACAAAGAAGCCACAGTTCTTGCAGGGATAGGACCTGGAGGACTGTTTGCACAGTGGC
The DNA here is from genome assembly GCA_004024765.1 of Zapus hudsonius. NCBI lineage: Eukaryota > Metazoa > Chordata > Mammalia > Rodentia > Dipodidae > Zapus > Zapus hudsonius. The sequence goes on along the minus strand of PVHP010030919.1, from coordinate 6,950 downwards.
CTTGGCGGGCCGAGGGGATGGAAGTTCCCATGCTAGCAAGTGTTCCAGATTCTGTGGGGTGGGGTGGGGTGGGCAGGAGAGAGGGCAAGAAAACATCAAGAAACTGAGCTTATCTCCTTGGGAGAAGTGGCAGTCTCAGCCTTGAAACCCAGCCCCGGAGCAGGGCCAGAACTGCCCAGAGCCCAGGGCCAACTCTGCCACCCCCTTCCCTGGGGTCTGGAGCTGCGCAAGGACCCTCCAGGCCTCCCATTCTTCCCAGCTGAGAGTGGGTTCCCAAACCTGGCTTCTGGCTCTAAGCCTGCTTTCTGTAGACTGAGTTAAGGCAACCAGACTTAGCAGGCAAAAATCCAGAACTCCCAGTTAAATTCAAAGTTGAGATGAACAAGTAAATTTTAGTATTCTAGAATATTCCAGGGAACATACTTATGTTACGAATTGCCATGATATTCTGAAATTTAGGCCTAATAGTGTGGACCATATGTGCCCATGCTTTTTTGGTGAGACTTCACAGGGTCAGCCTTTATGCTGTCTCAGAGTGGGATGTTCTCCCCAACACTTTGCTGGACAGACCCCCCCTTTTGTTTCTACTTTATTATTTTTAAAATTACAGACAGAAGAACAAATGAATGGTCTCGAGTGCATTTTCCCAGGGTTTTACAAATGCCTGCAGCTATGAGAAACACGTCCCTTGGCCACCCATCACCCCGTTGTGATACATGTGACCTCTTCCCTCTACCGTCATGGTTTCCACCTTCCTCTGTGAAGGCCTGGGGTTGAGGTCAAGCTTGAGGATACCCTTGGTCGAGTCCTTCTGGGAACCAGTAGCCTCTGCCCTTTGGAGCACACATCTTGGATTGTAATTGCTGGCTGTGACTCCCAAGGGGGTCTTGGCATTTTCAGAACTTTCTCCCAGATGGCTGCTAAATGGTGTAGCCAGAGCCAGCCTGGCCTGGCCTGAGGTTGAAAGCCAGAGGACAGCAATCTGGATGAAATGCTCTGATTCCTAGGATGCTGGTTCCAGAGACAAAGGGATGAGCATGTTGGGGTGCGGGTCATGTTGGGGTACAAGGCAAGTAGGTGCAGTGGCTCAACCTCACACTGGCAGTGCAAGGACTGATGTCTCTGAGGCAGAGTGGTGAGTCCAACAAGGTTAGGGTGGGCCTTGGGGACTGTAGTCTTATGTGAAGGCAGCTGCAACCCCCGCTCTCAGTCCTCCACCCCCTCTGAAGGGCACAGATGGAAGGAGTGAGCTGGCCTGAAGGCCACTGCTTATCGCCAGAACTCCTTGCCAAGCACGTCCTCCTGGCCCACAAGGATACTTTCTGTCTCCTCAGCAGAGGGAGGCAGCCCTGTGGCTGTGCTGGGGCGGGGGCCCTGCTGGGTCTACGGAGCCCCTGGCAGCAGGGCTCTGCTGAAGTCAGCGCCACTGTCTTCCTGAGGCTGGTAACAGGATGCCCACGGAGGCTTCCCTACACAGTCTGGGATGGGGTCCGAGTCTGGGATTCCCCTCTGCCTCCAGGCCTTTTCACTCCGGCCCCTGTAGAACCCAGGCTGGAGTCCTTGGGCAGGTTGGGCACCCTGGACAGGCAAGGGTGCTCCCGCACATGTCCTGGCATCCTACTCACAGGTTTGGGGTTCACTCGAGGCACTGAGGTGTGTGAATCCACCAGCGGGCAGCCAGCCAGTCTCCTGACAGTTCTCAGTGGAGCTTCCCTGGCCTCACAGAATCCACGAAACAGGCACTTGAACGGGGCTAAGACCCCAGCTGTCACAAGACTCTCTGAAAGCCATGACCAGGAAAGCCAATTGGAACTGGGCCCTCCCCCCCTCCAGCCGGCCCAGAAGCCCCAGGGAATCCCCTGAAACACAGACCATCCCATGTTACCACCTGGTCCTGCAAGGTTTGTGTGTCCCTATGTCCTTGGTGGAAACAGACAGTGGGTCCACTGACCAGCTGGCCTGCATCTTCACAGCCGAGGACCCAGGCCAGGCCAGGGAGACAGACCTCTACCCTCAGACGAATTGCCATCCCCCACATCTGGCCAGAACCCACCCCTCCTACTTTTAGGTCTTTCTGGGCTTTTGTTGTTGTTTTTTTTAGATGCAGGGTCTTGCCCAGGCTGTCCTGGAACTCACTCTGTAGCTCCAGACTGGTCTTGAACTCACAGCAATCCTCCTGCCTCCAGTGCTGAGACTCAAGATGTGCACTACTGTGCCCAGCTTCTTTCTGGGCTTTTAAATTGCCTTGTAAGTATTGGTTTTACAACCTAGGGAGGGGAGAATATGTCAAAGCTAAATCAAGAACATGGTGGCGTTTCAGAATAGTCCAGAGCCTGCCCAGGCTGTTGCCCTGCCTGCCTCTGTCTCTTACCTTCCCTCAGTCTCTCTGTCTCCTTCCCCTCCTCCCAGGCCGTCCTTCCTGCAGCTATGAAAGTGAGGCCATAGCCAAGGTCAGAGAAAACACTAACTCTCTCCTGGAGGGACAGCAGCTCTAAGGTGGGAGCTGATGGGAGGTCAGGTTAAGGAGGACGGGACCCTGCAGGACCCAGAGTGTGAAAGTGGGGCCTTGTGCCTGCCGGAGTCCAGCCCAGAGCACTCAGGGAGGTGGACTGTGTGTGTGCGTGTGTGTGTGGACTGAGCGTGTTGTATCTCCTGGGGTTTTGCCCCTTCTCTGTGAAGCAGCCCCTTAGCAAGAGAGGATCGATCCTACAGGTTCCTCTGTCCTCAGCCGAGGCCTCATGGGGGGCAGCCCTCTCATACTGCTTTCAGTTGACTGCCACTGACCACCCTCATGGCCTAAGGTCCATGTCAACCATGGACATGAGACAGGAAATAGGACCCAGGAGGGGGGTGGGATCTCCAGTCAGGAGTGCTTATCATTCCAGGGTCCCATGGGCTCTTTCTGTCCAAGGTCCCAGAGCAATCCAAGGTCTGCCATTCTCAGGCACCCCTGCTCGGCACTGCTCTGTGGGGGCCTGGGCTTCCTTATGGGGGCCGTCAGGAGGGCTCTGAACTATTGGTCCTCTAGTTTTCCCTGTGTGTGTCCACCTCTCCCTCACCAGGAGTTCTGGTCGTGCCCACACAGGTACCCACTTCTCTGGAGGTACTCAGATGTAGGCCAGGTCAGCCCCTGACTTCACCCATGTTCTGCTGTGAGACACATGAATTCATGGTCACAGATCTGGCCTCAGAGGAAGGGAGCATGGCCTCCCTTTGGACACTTGTCGCGTGGACCCAGCTGCCCTCTAGCCCTGGCCAGGACTGACCAAATACTTCCTTCCACACATTGGGGGATCTGAGTGACCCAGCCTGGGTGAGGGTGTGCATGTCTATACCACTTTATATGTCTGTCTGTCTGTGCCTTTGCGTATGTATGTCTGTGTTGATGTCTCTACATGTGCCTCTGTATGTATGTGTCATGGGTGGTGTGTGTGCTGGCCATCAGCCCTGGCTCCACACTAGAGGTGCAGAAAGGCCCTGGGATGGAAACACCAAGTCCTGACCCTTCCTCACGTGCTAGCCCTGCCTTCCCACATCCGTTGGAGACACCTGGCCAGGGCAAGTCTCTGAGACCCTAGGGCAGTGTCTGTCTGTGGTGGTGGGGTGTCTCTGTGTGCGTATCCTTGAATCTTTGGACCACTGTTTCTGAGATGCCCCCCCCCATGATGGCCGTGCATTCTTGCTTCGGAAGGCCACAGAGACCTGTCCTCATACTCCAGAGCTTCTGGGAGGTGGAAAGAGCCTTGGATCCCTCTGTGATTCAGAGAGGGCTCTCTGGGCCTCATACTTCCGATCACCATCCATTGACCCTTCAGACAGAGGGCTTTACAGACCCAGGAGGGGGCTTCCCTGGGCCAGGGGTCTGGGGCTGAGTTCCCAGGACAATGAGGACGCATTGGCTTGGGAGCCCGAGTGCTGGCACCTCCCAAAGCCCAGCCTGGGGGCTGACAGCTCCCAGGGCACTGCTATCATTAAGCTGGCAAGGCCTGGGAGGAAGAGGACCCACCTCCCTGGACGAGCGGTTCTCCCCCGTCTGCATTTTCCGGGCCCTTGACGCAAGCAGAAGCACACTGGAAGATAAGTACTGAGGGGCAGCTGGCCAGGGCTGGCCCTGTCCCAGCGCCTAGGTCAGCAGCCCCCGTCCTGGGAGCCCACTGCCCATCTGCCTACTGTCCTGTTCAGAGCAGGTCTTTGTGCCCTGGCCCCACAGGTGCGGGGGTGGAACGGGGCCCTTGGCACCGAGCGGCTCTCGGGCCACAAGGGAGAGCGCTGGCCAAGGTCTCTGCTGAGTATAAATGAGGCCCCGAGCTGCAGGCAGCAGGACTCCATCGGGAGCGGCGAGTCCTCCACCACTCCTCCCAGGCTCTGCACAGCTCTCAGGCCACCAAGGACAGAGGCCCAACAGCTGGACCCAGGTAAGACTGGCCTGCCTCTAGGGACGCAGCCCAGGCTTGGGTGGGCCCCTCCTCACAACAGCACGATGGCAGTGCCTTCTGCCCCGGCCTTCGTCTAGAGCTTCTCCCGATTGGCTTTGCAGGGGACACTGCTGTGGACACCACCTCCAGGCGCTGAGGCGCCACCGGCACAGCGCTTGCCATTCCTTTTTCCTATGCATATACTTCTTTGTGGGTCTGACTAAAGAGGTATAGAGCATGGGAAAATGGAGCAGTGAGAGTTTCTCAGGCCACCTGCACCTGCACCTGCGACCCCTGCTTGACCCAGGGCCCCGGGACTTTGCTGCCCACTCCGCTCCCAGGACACTGTAAAAGAAGAAGAGATGCTGTGGACCCGGGAGGTGGTGCCAACCTCACCCAAACGGATCTTAGGGCCAGTTGGGACATGATCAGAAAGAAGGCTTGTGCTAGATGGGGGAGCTTGGGTGGATCTGACCAGCTAAGGCCTTGCAGAACAAGAGGGAAAAACAAACCCACCCGAGGAGGCCAGCCTGGGCTCTGGGGCCTCAGGGGTTGGAGGGAGGAACACAGGACTTGATCTTTAAAAGTTTCTTTACAGGTTCAAAACCACCCTATGTGTGACCAACTATTTATACTGGTGGGTGGCCTTGGGTCTGATGCTGGAGGAGGTGAAAATGTCAGCTGAGGAGTCCAGGTAGTGTAACTTGAACGCAACACCTTTATTACACTTCTGTAATGATGGGCATGGTTAAGTTTTTTGAGAGGGTCCGTGAAACTAGGGCTGGGTGCAGCTCAGTGTCAGGGTTCGCCTCGATGGGTGAGTGAGGTCCTGGCTTCAATCCCCAGAACTGCAAGAAAAAGATGTCAGTAAAGTTAATTTCATTTAAAACTCACAAAATGTGGAAAAGTGACAAAAATAAAAACATTTAAACAAAGACGTTCTGTGCACTGTGCTTTTTTCTACCATTGCCAGTCTAGGTGGTTGTTATATGGGGGGTGTTACATCGGGGACATGGGGAGAATAGACGTGGGGTGTGATTAAAGTACACACACAGGAGGAAATGATGGTTCCCAGGTACCTTGGTGGCTCCCCGGAGCCGTTGCAAGCGGACTCACTTCTCAGAGATTCAGGGTCCTGGGACAGGGACAGCCAGGAGAGCCCAGAATCGGGAGGTTTGAGGCGTGGGGCAGGCCTGATGAGTGAGGAAAGGGAGCATTTGAGGGCAGCCCTGCCCTCGGCCAGGCCCTTAGCACCCCCTTGCATTCTGGGCCATCGGTTATGGAGGACATAGGGCTTTCATCTCATCAGTCTAACGGCCCTGCGAGCAGCTCTGGCCTACAGGCCAGTCTATCAACTCCAGAACGGGCCTTTCCTCTTCCTTAATCCTATTTCATTGTCACCTGCCGGCACCTCCCAGAGGGGCCAGCGCTTAAGTGTGGGGAGGAACATGGTGAGGGACCAGCTGAAGGGCTTCACAGCTGGGAAGGAGAGTCCTGGGACTGGGACACCCCCAGACTCCTGGCTCCCCACCCCCAAAGGAGTTCTGGTGAAACCTGAGAACCCCCACATGTCCCAGCTGCTCCCTATGGGGACATGCAAACACGGCCTCCAAAGGCAGCCCCCCCCACCTGTGATGCTACCCACCCCTGTGAATAGCATGATTTTTTCCTACACATATGCAGCCATGATAAAGCTAATGTAGAAACCAGGACCAGCAAGAGCTTGACCACCTCTAGTAATAACATGGACAGAATAGAAATTGCATGGATGTCTCCCACTCTTAAAAGTCAAGACGAATCCTACGTTTAGACTCAGGTTGATGGCTGGTAACAAAGTGAGCGAAGAGATGCTGCAGGTTAGGGGACTCAGCGTGGGCAGCAGCTGGACACCCTCAAGGGCTCTGAAGGAAAGACCCCTCTGGTGTCACCCTAGTTTCCCCCAGAGATCCAAGGTCGAAGGTCATGCCCTCCCCTGGGCTCTCCCCAGTCTTGCCTTGGGTGGAAACAAGGCAAGCAGCCCAGGTGGGCAGGCCATCAAGGCTGCCAAAGCATCAGCTCTGGCCTGGGACACAGCTGAGCAGGGATTGAGAAGCAGCACGGAGGGCCTAGAAACACGAATGTCTGGCCAACAGTCCAGGAATCCTCGCCTGTGGGTCCTGATAGGCCCACGGGGGACAGGGTGCAGCCCTGATGTCTGCCCAAGTGCTTACTGCCCTGGGCCGTGCAAAGACTTCTCGGGTGGGCGGAGATGGAAGAGGATGTGCAGATCCGTGGAGCTGACCACGAGGGACCTTCACCTGCTGCTTCAGTGAGGAGTGCATAGCACCTGCCCTCCAGGGCTTAGAGGATGGGCTTAGGGTGCTCTGGGTCTCCCAGCGCCGGTTTGACGTGGGCTCAAAGGGCCGGTGGAAACGGTCTCCCTTGCCCACGGGAGCCCCTGCCTTTGGGGCTCTCACTGGGTGCCTATCGGGCAGGACCGGGAGTGCTCCCTCCCACCCTGGGTCTGAGCAACTCCCTGTGCCTCAGGGTCCCTTG
>PVHP010030918.1:0-21369 GCA_004024765.1 Zapus hudsonius | reverse complement strand
CTCTCTCTCTCTCTCTCTCTCTCTCTCTCTGTATCTCTCTGATTGAAAATGAATAAATAAAATAAAAAAAAAATACCTGACAAAATTCAGTTTAAATGGGAAAGGAGTCAATTTACAATTCCAGGTTACAGTCCACCATGGAGGGAATGGCAGCAAGAGCTTAAGGCAAAGCTGGTCACATTCAACCCACAGTGAGGAGGCAGAGAGTGAAGAGTGTTGGTGCTAAGCTATCTCTCTCCTTTTTATACAGTCCAGGACCCTGGCCCTTGAAACAGTGCTGCCCACAGCTATGGTGGGTCTTCCCACTTCTATTAACCTAATGAAGATAATCCCTCCGAGGCATGCACAGAGGCTCACCTAGTCTACATGATCCCCTCACAGGTGACTCTAGGTCCTGTCACTCTTAGCCATCACAGTCTTCATGCTACTGCCCCACGAGTCCCAACTCAGAAATATATTTCATTTTCTTTCCATTACAAACAGTACTTTAGGGACACGATACTTCATAAATGTTTATAATTTGCTGTCAGATCGCAATGACCGCAGGCAATGTTCTTTAAAATCTGAACTCCCAACAAGGGCAACTTTGCAGAGGGTTGGCAGATGGCCAGGAAACACGGGAGCCATCTATTTTATCACTAAATGTTTACCAGCAGGCGATAAGCAGACTGGTGAACTAAGCATGTGTTGTGTTCAGGTCAAAGTCGTCTGGTAGAAGGGACAAATAATAAGAGCTGGAGTTCAGGCTTCACAGTGTCCCTGAGGCCTGAAGCCCCCAAGGCAAGACCCTCTCTGTGACCACCACTTCAGCCTTAGTTTTCCTTTGCAAGGAGGAAACTATGGGCACAGTGATGAGGAAACATTCAATAATTCTGTTTTGGTTTTTTGGTTTTTTGAGGTCAGGTCTCACTCTAGCCCAGGCTGACCTGGAATTCACTATGTAGTCCCAGGCTGCCAGGAAACTGGGGGAAGCTAGTTCAAACCTCCCAGCTGCACCTTCTTAGATGAGTACTGTGTCCTCAGAGGGAGAGCTAGGATACCCTTGAGACACCTTTGTCTCTGATCCTGCTTCTGCATGGGGTTCCATCTAAGCCACCCTAGAAGCCAAATCCCCCTTCTCAGTTTCCACAGGACACCTGAGCACCCGGGCACAACATGATCATGTTGTCCAGTGGGAAGTGGGGGGAGGGAGCTGGGAGCAAGTCTCCACAAGCCCTAGTTCCAGCCCCACTGTGCAAGACACGTGATGACATCAAGAAGGTCACTCCAGCCTGTCATCTCTCCTGGACACCAGCCCCTGTCGTTACCAGTCTCTTTCAGAATTACCATGAGTAAATGTCTCCACAGAGGAATAATTGAGTGAGCCTCTGGCACATAGCTGCCACTTAACATGCACTGGTGGAAGATACAAGAGAGGGCATGACTTCACGTGAGAGCAGAATTCGGTTGCATGCATTACTGAATCGAGTTGGATTCCTCCAGGTGGGATCAAGTATTCCTGAAGGAGGCATTGAAATGGACAAGTCACAGAGCACCTGGCTCCCGGGGGTGGATTGTGGTAGTTTTGAGTAAATAAATAATGAGAATTTATTATAATTGTGTTTATTAAGTTGTTAATTGCCTCCAGGCTTCTGGCTGGAGGAAGTGTCACTTTGGCCTGGCCTCCTGGAGTCAGGACACCCTTTCTAAATTTGATGCAAAATTCTAGGGATACATATGCAAAACAGCAGCTGGAACCCCAGGTCTGGCAGTTCTACATTTTTGTGAATTACAATGTGCTTGCTTGCTTGAGGTGCTGGTGGTGGGTTTCTGTCTCTGCTTGCTTCTGTGAAAGGGAGCCAGCCTTTTTCCTTAACTTCCCCTGGGTCTGGTACTTCAATAAATACTTTCCTCCCCAAAATTGTGTCTGGTTTGGAGATTCATCCCAGCAGCGTGTGGCTGACTACGACAGGTTTCATGTATTACTGAACTGAGTTGGATTCCTTTAGGTGGGATCAAGTATTCCTGCAGGAGGTATTGAAATGGACAAGTCACAGAGCACCTGGCTCCCAGCAATGACCTGTGTGGCTCTGAGGCTCCCTGCAGGCTAGAAAGGCCAGAGCCAGGATCCAAGGAAGATTTGTCAGTATGAAGACCGAGTGGGAGCTGGGAAATGGCTCTGTGGGTTCAGTGCTTGCTGCACAGCATGATAACCTGTGTTCAATCCTCAGCACCCACATTCAAATCGTCAGATATGGCTTGGCATGGCTCCAACTTCATCACTGAGGGGGACAGGGGACAGAGACAGGAGGATCACTGGCTGGTTATCCGGTCTAAATGAAAAACAGTGAGCTCCAGGTTCAGTGAGAGACTCTGTCTCGAGAAAATAAGATGAAAGAGTGATAGAAGAAAATACTCAGGATGGAAAGAGTGTTCAATGGTTAAGGCACTTGCCTGCAAAGCCTAATGACCCAGGTTCGATTCCCCAGTACCCACATAGAGCCAGATGCACAAAGTGGCACATGTGTGTGGAGTTCATTTGCAGTGGCTGGAGAGCCTGGTGTGCCATTCTCTCTGTGTCTCTACTATCTCTCTGATTACAAATAGATAGATGATAGATAGATAGATAGATAGATAGATAGATAGATAGATAGATAGATGAAAGAAAGAAAGAAAGATAGATAGATAGATAGATAGATAGATAGATAGATGATAGATAGAGAGAGACAGAGACAGATGTGTGTCTATATGTGTGTGTACATATATATATAATCTTTAAAAAATACTGACTGTTGTCCTCTGGCCTCTTCATGAGTGCACACAGAGTACATGTGCATATACCACACACACTCAAAGAAGAAAGCATAGAGGAGGAAGATGACCAGAGGGGGCTGCATTGACAAGAAGAGAGACAGCCTGTCATCAGAGCAGGTCTCCACTGCATCACTAGATCAGCTAGAGCAGAGCAAGACACAGAGACGTGGCTTTGGTAGCAAATTCTCACCATTGTGCAGGGAACACACATGTCTCTGCTGGGGAGGAATGAATCATATCCTCGGGAAATAACAACTGTCTGCTGGGCCAGCCCTCTGGAAAGTCTTCAAAGGGGAAGCTTTCCTTATCCATGCAGCTCTCATCCACACACTTGAAGTCTTCTAGGAGGGGTGCCTGACCTGCCACCCATTCATGGAGGGTGATGTTGGTGCCCAGGTATCTGTTTAGGCCACATAATACAGAGCCCTTACTCTCTGGGCTGACTTCGCTTAATAACCCAATCCCGAGGAACTCTTAAAACAGACTGGTAAAGCCAAAGCAGGCTGGGAGCGCAGCCTTTGGACATACCACTTTCCTTTGAAAAGAAAGATTTTAGGAGCCAGGGAGAGAGACGTGAAAGCATTTTCTCTGCCAACATGAGGACTTGAGTTCAATCTCCAGTACCCACAGGAAAAACCAGACAAGGCCATGTATGCCCGGAGCCCCAGTGCCCAGATGGGAGAACTGCTGGGACTCACTGGTCAGCCAGTCTGACAAGGGGGTGGGGGAGTGCGGTCTGTGGATTATTTCGGAGGTCACCATACACTAACACCCCGGTTCATCCACGGAGCTCGGTGGGCAGCAGTCTCAGGATCGCGGTAGGCCAACAGGCATAGCCACCCGGGAGAATGCGGCAGTGGACAGTTCTCATTTATTGCATAGATAAAAGTTGTTTATATAGAGGAAAAGGCAGAGTTAGGGGCATAGGCAGCAAGGGGATTGGTAGGGACAGGATCTGTAGACATCTCATGAGTTGATTGGTAGGGGCCAGTACCCTTTGGATGCCTAATTTGCATAGATAAATTGAGGGGGCTACATGACTCTATAGAATGGTGATGGCTGCAGAGGAAATGTAACCTTATTGTTTAGGTTTGTTATTACAGCTGAACTGAGTTTAGGCCTTGAATTGCCTGCCTGGAGGCTGGAGAGTCCAGGATATGCGTGAGATTTATCGGGGCCTCAGACTCATCTCAACTTCCTTCAGGAGACAGTCCCAGAAGCCTGCTGGTCTCAGCAAAACCCTATCCTCCATGCCTCCTTGCAGAGTCCCACAGGGGAGAACTTCCAGGCTCAATGAAAGACCCAGTCTCAAGAAATAAGGTGAAATAACCCTAGAGGAGAATGAATCTTCATCTTTTCATCTTTTAACAAAGAGAGGTTGTATCTCTTTAGAACATCTTTGATGAGTGTAGCAGAAAAGTGTGCCAGCCTGGGTGGGGGAAGGAGCAGGCATCACTGGTGGAGGGGATCCAAGCTACTTGGCAGTGGCTCAGCAAATAGGTGTGAGGTGTGCCTGCACCAGGTAAGCAAGTAATACTACCCAGACATGGGCAAGTGTCATGGTTTGATCCAGGTGTCCCCCACAAACAAATGAATGTGTTCTGGGTAATTGATCCTCACCTGATGGCAATTTGGATTTTATGATCTCGATGGAGCTGTGTTGTTGGGGGTGGGCTTATGGGGTTATAAGCCAGCTTCCCCTTGCCAGAGTTTGGCACACCTTCCTGCTGCTGTTTCCAGTGCTGTGGCAGAGGTGATGTCCAGCCCTCTGCTCATGCCATCGCTTTCCCTGCCAGGATGGAGTCTCTCCTCGAACCCTTTCCTCCACAAGCCGCTTTTGCTTGGGTTCTTTCTGCACAGCAACTAGAAAGCTGACCGCAACAGCAAGATTCTCAGTTATGTTCCAAACTGGACAGAAATGCCATGGGAAGGAAGGTGGGTCACGGTGTGACGATTCCCTCTGCCCGTGGTTTGCCCTTGCCAAAAGAGGTCTGGCTACAAACTTGGGTGAGGGGCAGGCACTCGGCAGCCAGAGCACAAGGAATTCTCTGGTGCTTCCAAGTTGACCACAGGGAATCGCAAGTATCTGTCTTCATTGGCTGCAGGAATCCACAAGCCAAGTCGCCAGAGAAAAGCTCATTTGTTTCAGTAAAGCTCAAACAGTCCAGGCTTCCACACCACAATCCCTAACATTTCATCTCTGTCCACTTCCTTTCAGTCCCATTCACACTCGAGGCTGCCGATTCAAAACAAACAGAACAGACTGAGGGAACCACAGAGCTTTACAAAAAAAAAAAAATGAAAAGCCCATTGTTATTAGTAATGGAAAAACTATACACCTCTTTCACTCAAATCAGAGGAAAGGTGGAGCCTCAGCCAAGTGGTTTGAAATTTGAAAACTTCCTTTCTAAGGACAGACTGGTCTTAATAAGTTAATATTTGATACAACTGTACAAAGTCCTGGGTATAGGGCTGTCTCACCTCAAAATGGCATGGCTCCTCTCCAGCCCACCCTGCTTCTGAAACTAGGGCGATCCTGCCCTTGTAGGCCGCCCCCAGCACCCTTCTGCTTCCTGGGTCTCTACTTGAATCACTCACTCTAAGGTCCTTTAGCCTGATCTCTTCTGAAGGAAATTCCCTCAAAGGGAAGCCACCAGGCACTCAGCTAGTAGGCAGCAAATATTAAAGGGACCTCACAGCACCACCGAGGCACCCGGATGCCCCTCACTTCAGAGGGTCAGAGGCTAGCATAGTTATGTACCCCATGGCTTGGTCCTTATTCACCCCTCAGCTGGTATGAGTCTCTGGGTTCCTTGCCAATATACCAATGCACCGATAAATGTGGGGTATCTCTGGATCCTTGTTTTATGAATTGAAAGAATCAAAATCCACAGACCAGAGGATAGGCTTAGAGAGACTTTTTTAGATTGGGAAGGAAGTGTGGAGAGCTCCTGCCATGTGGAAGGCAGGAGGGAGGAGGGAGCCCATGTGGGAACCCCCCCAGCCCATCATCCCAGACCAGCAGCACGGGAACAAGCCGTAGCTTACCACAGCAGGGACCTGGAAGTTCGGGCCTCAGGAGAGAAGGACAGCCAAAATGGAGAAGGTGCCCACCTAGTAAGCATCTAATTATAATCTTATTATAGTGGGCTTTACCCTCAAGCTCAGGTGAGTCTGAAAGGGAGCTGATTGGTCTGGTTTAGGGGCGGGCAGAAAGAGGTCAGCACACCTGAGTCAGAGGCAAGAGAGAGAGAGAGAGAGAGAGAGAGAGAGAGAGAGACAGAGACAGAGAGACAGAGAGAGAGAGAGCACTGGCTGGACAGGCTGGATCAAATGCTGGACTCGAGTTTTGCTGAAGCAGCAAGCAGGCAGTGTGGCAGCTTTCTGGTTCCCTCTTTGGGTCCTCTCCTGACTGAAAATGAAGCTGCCCATCTCCCTCCCAAGCTCTAAAGGCAGCATGGGACCCACCTTAATTAAGCCCATGCCACCTGGAGAAGAAGCGTCTCAAGAGAGCCTCAGAGGACGGTTTCCTGCCAGAGCCCTCGTGGAAAGAGGCTAACCAGAGTCTTGCTCTTTGGACTGTCTGTGGATGCTTTTGAAATGACTGCCTGTTTATTTCTGAAAGCTCAAAAGCCTTCTCTGTCTCTGTCTTCCTTCCTCCTTCCCTCCCTCCCTTCCTCAAATTTTGGATCAAAATTTGATAGAGGGCTGTAATGATGTCTCAGCAGTTAAACGTGCTTGCTTGCAAAGCCTGCTGGCCTGGGGTTCAATTCTCCAGCAGCCCAGAATGGTGTTTGTTTAAACCCCAACACAGACACACAGACACACACATACATGCACGTCCAAATAAATAAAAATTAAAAATTATAAAAATTTTGTGCCTTTTGTATAATGGATTATATGTATTTACCTACAACATTAAAAACATTCTGGCTGGCCACAGTGGTACATGCCTTTAATCCCAGAATTTAGGAGGCAAGGTAGGAGGATTGCAGTGAGTTCAAGGTCACCCTGATAGTACATAGTGAATTCCAGGTCAGCCTGGGCTAGACCCTATCACAGAGAGAGAGAGAGAGAGAGAGAGAGAGAGAGAGAGAGAGAGAGAGAGAGAGAGAGAGCTTTCTATAATACCGGAATAACAGTCCCTTTCATGGAAGGACCTTAAGCATCCCACAGGGTCTGAACGTGATGTGTTCATTCATATGTTACCCAGCATGGTTCACAGCAAGGTGTATATAAGCAAACTGACATTATCTGTTCTTCCCTAGACTTAGTGTAAAACACTCTTTTGGAGATGACTAAATCTAGACGGTTGGAACCAGAGGCCAATGGGGAAAGGCAAAGACACCAACAACTTTTGCTGTCACACTCTGTTCCTTTGCCCAGGGGACTGGGTGACGTCAAAGGTCCCCCTTCCCCCCTCCATTGAACTTCCAGTGAGACTGATAAAGAGGTGTCCTGGCTTGAATGGGAAATGATCCCATGGGCTCCTGTCTTTGTCCCTGGCTGATGGCTGGCTTGTGGAACCTTTAGGAGGAGTGGGCCTTGGGTTTTCTAGCCAGGCCTCACTTCCTGCTCTGGATGTAATGTCACCAATCAGCGTCTCCATTTCTGCCGCCTGCCTTCCCCACCATGCTGGACTCCACCCCCTGGAACTGAAAGCCAAAATAAACCCTTCCTTCCTTCAGCAGCCTCTGGTAGAGAACGTTCTCACAGCAACCAACCAGACAGGCACTAAACAATGGGGAGCTGGGGGAGTTCAGGAGGAGGAAGGGCAAGGAGATGTAGGCCTTGGCCTGTCCCCTTCCTTCTTATGGGACAGCCTCTGCCGAAAGTCACAGCTCCTCATGTCCAACCTCTCTCAAAGAGGCCTTTCCAGAAGCTTCTGCCTGCTCACCTCTTTCCCTGATGGCTGCAGACCCAGGCTGTTTCGAGCCCACACATCCCCAGGGTTCCCCAAACCCTGCCCTCTCCTTTGCATACAACCTTTCTAAAGCTGCTTTATTCTGTCTCCTTCTACAGCCCTGACAATACAGCAGGGATGTGAAGCCTATAGTAGCAGCTTCACAGGCCATTTTGTTTTCCCATCCTAAGGGTCCAGGGAGAACGACAAGACCAGCAGAACTAATCACAACCCGCATCAGCTGAAGACTACAGGGCAAACAATGTGTTCTACCACATAGGTGGAGGGAACACCCTGAGGAACTACACAGGACAGGACCTCAGGCCCCAGTCCAGGGAGCTGGGAGACATGGGATCAGAGCCTCCAGCCAGGAAGATACTCGTGAGTCAGCCAGCCTGAGACTATCAAGTGAGATTGAAATAGAAGAAAGAGTTCACTATGGCTGTGCTTGGCCAGGATCTGGGGAATGGCATAAGCAGAGGTCGTTTTAGATACCTCTTTGCTGTCAGGAGAGACCATGTTTAGGATGGAGGAAACACTGAAAGAAGGAAGATCGCTGAGGGAACTGGGCCAAAGAAAGGCAAGTGAACCCAGGAGAAAAAGTCAAATGGAAGTCAATGGAGAATTCAAGTTTCATAGGTCCTGTGAAAGGCAATATGGGAAGGAGAAAATGAAGCGGCTGAAAGTGAGGGGCTGGTCAGAGTAGCTGAGGCGTCTTGTATAAAACTTACTCTGGCGGACTCGAGAGATGGCTCAGTGGTTAAGGCATCTGTCTGCAAAGCAGAAGGACCCGAATTTGATTCCCCAGTTCCCACATAAAGCCAGATGCACAAGGTGGAGCATGTGTCTGGAGTTCCTTTGCAGTGAATGGAGACGCTGGTGCATCCATTCTTTCAGTGTGTCTCCCTCTCTCTCTCTCTCTCTCTCTCTCTCTCTCTCTCTCTCTTTCTCTCTCTCTCTCACTTTCTTTCTCTCTCAAATAAATAAATAAATATTTTTTTAAATACTTACTATGGGGAAGAGCCCTGTGTGATAAAAAAATGGAGTGTATGGAACTGAGGCGCCAAAGTCTAAAGCATGTAAGAGATGAAGATGAAGAAGATGGTGACATGTGTCTGTCCCTCTGTTTTGTCTTTCATCTCATGGCCAAGGTAAAGTGTGATTGGAAGCGAGATAATCACTTAGAACACAGACTGGAACTCTAAGATTAAGGATATTGACCAGTAATAAATATCAACTGAAAGACAGTGAGTTTCAAATGTCTGCCCTTGGCATAAGTTGCTTTAGTCAGAACAGGAGTGGGTGGCAAACAGACAGACACCATTTTGAACTTTTTCTCCTCCTCTTTTCATCTGACTTGACAGCCTCAGGCCCCGTGGCTCATGTGTGTCCTCCTGCCCAGGGTGTCCTTTGCACCTGTGCCTTAGGGATTTCACATAGACACCAAGTCTGATGACACCTTGTCTGATAGGTAAGGTCGAGTAAAGAACCTCAAGTCTTCAGGTAAGGTGGCACAGGCCAGTAGCTAGGATGTGGAGGATCTGGAGTTCAAGGTCATTCTTGACTACATGAGATCTTTCTCAAAAAATAAAAACAGAAAATAAAAGCCAGGTGTGGTGGCTTACACCTTTAATCCCAGCACTTGGAGGATCTTTATGAGTTCAAAGCCAGCCTGGGCTACAGAGCGAGTTCCAAGTCAGCCTGGGCAAGAGTGAGACCCTGCCTCAGCTGGGCGTGGTGGCGAACGCCTTTAATCCCAGCACTCGGGAGGCAGAGGTAGGAGGATCACCATGAGTTCGAGGCCAGCCTGAGACTACATAGTAAATTCCAGGTCAGCCTGGACTAGAGCAAGACCCTACCTCGAAAAACCAAAAAAAAAAAAAAAAAAGAGTGAGACCCTGCCTCAGCACCTCCTCCCACAAAAAACAAAAAGAGGAAATGATGTATTTAGCGGGGATTTTACATCAGTAGTGGATTGACTGAGGACACCTCCCACACATATCACACACGTGATCTAATACTGCTTTCGTGGGCATGGAGTCTTCTAGAACGGCCGTGATGGTTGGAGGGTTCTGCCTCTGGCCAGCACAGGTTGTCAAGATGTACTGCGGATGGACGCAGACCAAGTGGCCATGCCTGGCCAGCTTGCTATGTCCCTGTTTCTATCACACCGCCTGACTCACAAGCCCACCGTTGCTCCCCTTGCACTAAGGCAGCCCTCTCCGCCTGAAAATCCTTGGTGAAGGCTGGAGAGATGGCTCAGCAGTTCAAGGCACTTGCTTTCAAAGACTGATCCCTCAGGACCCGTGGAAAGCCAGATGCACAAAGTGGTGGATTTGCTATGGTCTGCTTTCCCCAGGAGAAGAACAGAGACTTCATCTCTCATTATCTGTGTACAGCATCCTTAGCAACTCCAGGACCCTGAACGAAGCCTCCTGTCCCCTCCTCTCACACACTGTCATCTGGGACCCACGCTTGACAGACCAGGGAAATTTTGACTCCATCACTAAAGTGCAAACCTGACTCTGCCATTTTGCTGGGCAAAAGTTCCAGAGGCTTCCAGGCTTTCGGTGGTGACACCGGAACCTCACAACATGGCAGAGGTAAAGTCTTGTTGGCCTGGCCCTGCAATTCCATAGCCCTCTCTGCATGTGGTTGGTTCCACATTTCTTCCCTTTCCCTTTCCCCGTTCTGATCTCTTCATCCTGTTGGCATTTACTTAACTCCAAACTCTTCTGTCAATTGTACCTTCTCACCCGAGTCCCTAACAAATGTGGGAATAAGTTCCAGGTCTTGCAAAGCCTCAAGGGGAACTTGAACAATCAGTTATAAGAGCAGGTATAGGAGTAGAGATTTGGCCATGAAAAATCTGAGTGGGGAGAGGCCTTGCTGTGCAAGTGGGAGAACCTGAGTTCCAACCCCCTTCCCTCCGCCCCTGGCGCCCATGTCAAATGCTAGATGTGGTGATGTGTGACTGTAATACCAGCACTGGGAAGCGGAGACAGGAGGGTCCCCAGGGTGCTGGTTGGCTAGTTTAGCCAAACATGTGAGTTCAGTCAAAAACCATATCTTGGCCGGGCGTGGTGACACATGCCTTTACTCCCAGCACTCAGGAGGCAGAGGTAGGAGGATTGCTGAAAATTCAAGGCCAGCCTGGGACTACAGAGTGAGTGCCAGGTCAGCCTGGTCTAGATGCACAGAGTGGTGCATGTATCTGGAGTTCATTTGCAGTGGCTAAGAGGCCCTGGCATGCCCATTCTCTCTCTGCCTCTCAATCCCACACACACCCCAAAAAAAGAAAGAAAAGATCGTATCTCAAAAAAATTATTAATATTATAAGGTAAAAGAGTGATTGAGAAAGAGGAAGACATCTAATATTGACTAGTTTCCATACACATCACACATTCCTACACATACGAACACTCATGGATGCATTCATGTACACACACACATACACACAAACACACACAGATGGCAGATAGCTTTGCACCATCTTGGAGCAGGGTGCCTTCTTCCATGTAGTTTCACACTTACAGGACGTGCTTTCTACCCAAGCTTTATGATTTATATAGTTAACCAAGTCCTCACAACAATGGTATAAAGAAGGGCTCATATTGTTTTTCTATTGCAGGAAAGACAGCTGAGCCACAGAGAAGTGTTGAGACCGAAAATCCCTGACCTCCCTGAAGAACTCCACGGAAAGTGGTAGGATCACCCTCTGCCTCCTAAACAGAGGGCTGAGCTAAGGTTGTCTGGACTACTAACTTCTTACACAATGGCCTGGTTGGAACACCTTGGACAGAAGAGCAGCTGGACCATCAGCAAACCCAAGAGACAGGCTGGCTCCTGACAACCAGAGACCTTTCTCTGCTTTGAATTCCAAACTCATCATGCAATCTTTTAATTAGTGCTGATTCAGAAAGCACTGGGCACCTGCGAGGACCTAGATAAAGATACAAGGGTTCAAGTAAAAAATTACACTCTAGGGCTGGAGAGATTGCTCAGCGGTTAAGGCGCTCGTCTACAAAACCTAATGACCTGAATTCGTTTCCCCAGTGCCCACATAAAGCCTGAAGCACAAAGTGGCGCATGCACCTGGAGTTCATTTGCAGTGGCCAGAGACCCTGGAACACCCATTCTCTCTCTGTCTGTCTCTCTCTCTCTCTCTGTATGTCTCTCTCTGCTTGCAAATAAATAATTTTTAAATGACACTCTATTGTAAATAGGTAAAGAAACTTCCTAGTTTATAGATCATCTTATGCCTGATCAGGTTAAGTTTGAGTCCACTGCAAATCTGGGTTTTGGGAGCTGCCAAAACCTTTCACACTTCCACAGCCTCTCTCAAGCTCAGAGAGCCACCCCTCACATTCCTTGAGGTCCTGCCAGCTGCCTTTCCCTCTGAATTCTTTTTTTTTATTTGCAAGCAGAGAGAAGAGACAGAGAGAATGGGTCATTAGGCTTAGAAGTCAAGGGCTTTAATAGCTGAGTCGCTGAGCCATCTCTCCACCTTACCTAATTCTATAACATCATTAAATATGCTGATGAATTTTCTCTACCTGAACCTCTGACCTTAAATCACCACACTCCCCATCCCTCACCTCTTCCTTATGCCTGGAGTAGAAGCAACTCAGCCAAAGAGACCAGAGAGCTACCAAGCACATGGGAAACTGTTTGTGAGCCCACACATCAGCGACTCCATATAAAGCAAGCAATAAAATGTGTGTGTGTGTGTGTGTGTGATGTGTGTGGCAAGATTAGCTAAGTAATCTCAGCTTGATACAGAGAGTATTCTTGCTTCTGAAGTGACCTTTTCCAGGATGGTCAAGGCAATACAAAGGTAGGCACAGTTACATTTGCTTACCTAGCATTTCATGGGAAAACACTGAAATGATAAACGTTCTATACATATGTGGCATTTGAAATTATGTATATTATCAAAGCACTACATGTACCAAGCTGAAATCATAAGCAAGACTAAGGTCTGATAACACCATGCTGTCATTCATTCTCCTGGCTCCAGCTTGGGAAGTCCACATCTGGTGAGTCATGGGTCCCAGGAGGGGCCTTGATGATAGTCATACCAGGGAACAGTGTCCCAGGCCACTGGGACAGGTCTGTCCCCACAATGACCTTTTCCTTTAGCAGTTATCCTTCCAAAATATAAGAGAATGGCTCTGAGTCCATGTCCTGTAATGGTGCTTCACTGAGCAAACATCTTGCTGTGTATTATCTGAAGATTTGACCAGCTTTGCCATTCTATAATTTCTAAGGCTAGAAGAAAAAGACAAAATGTTCTCAAGTGTGCACACAATAAAAAAAAGATTTACCTATGAGATATTATCTCCAAAAAAAATGAGAGTTCTTTGCTTAACTTTATTTACTTATTTACACTTGTGCAGAAGCACATACACGAGAGAGAGAGAGAGAGAGAGAGAGAGAGAGAGAGAGAGAGAGTGTATGGGTGTGCCAGAGTCTCTTGTTGCAAACAAACTCCAAATGCATGCACCACTTTGTACATCTAGCTTTACCTGAGTACTGGGAGTCAAAAACTGGGTCAGCAGGTTTTGCAAGCAAACACTTTTGACCACTGTACCATCTCCCAGCCCAAAACATTAAGAGTTTTCAAACTTTTTTTGAGATCCCTGACTTTTTAATGTAGGCATGTGTTGCAATAAACTTTCTTCTTAGAACTGTTTTCATTGGATCCCGTAGTGATGTGGGATTGGAGTCCTGGAAGGGATTAGATCTCCAGAAAGATGCAGAAGACCCCCCCAGGCCTGGGAACCTCAACTCAGAGTCTTTGTTCAAGTTATCAAAGAATGAAACACGCAGACTCAGAGAAGAGCAAAAGATGAGAATTATCTTAGAGAGAGTTACATGGGAAAGCAAAGCAAGAAAGCACCCAACCCAAAAATTCTCCCGCTTCCTGGGAAGGGAGAGAGTAGACCTGGAGAATGTCTTTCACAAGCTGGGGGAAGGAAGGACAGAAGAGCATAAGGAGAAAGGGGAGGAGAGAAGGGAAACAGGACAGCAGAACATTAGGGGCTTAGACAGGTCCATTTATATGCACCAGACATCTAATTAGAATGAACCTCACCTGCAGGCTCTATAGGGAGAAGCCTGATTGGTTGGTGGACCCAAAAGGAACATAGACACAGGAAGGGCCCCCACTCCCAGGGGCTAAAACTTCCAAATCAGAGAGAAATAGGAAGCAGAGGAGGGATTATGAGGTCGTTTCCAGCCATCTTGGAAAAGATGGATTCAGTGGCAAGTTTTAGTCCAGCCAAGGTGGAATCCATGTGTCTGTCAAGAAAAAGCTGCCTTGCTCCTAATCCTATCAATAGATTTGGATATTTCAAGTTGTCATTTTCACTTGATTCTAGGAACTCTTTTATTTTCTTCTTAATTTGATGACAAGGTCACCGTCTAATAGTGTGTTATTTCACGTCTATGTCTGTGTATCTTCTATAGTTTCTCTTGATATTGATTTCTTGCTTTATATCATTGTGACCAGATAGAATAAAAGAAATTACTTTGATTTTCCTATATTTCTTAAGACTTCCTCTTTGTTCTTTTATAGGGCCTATTTTCAAGAAAGTTCCATGAGTTGCTGAGAAGATTATCTGTCCTGCAGTGTTGGGCTGGGATGTCTAGATATCTATCAGGCCCTTTGACTCTATGATGTCATTTCACTCAGATGTTTCTGTTTATTATTTTTGGAATAATGTGTCTATGGGTGACAGTGGGGTTTTGCTGTCACTTACTATTATTGTGTTGGAATTAAGTCCATGTCTTTACTAGGGTAGTATTTGCTTTATGAAATCAGGTGCACCTGACTTAGGTGTGTATATGTTTAAAATTGCAGTGCCCTTTTACAGATTGTTCCCTTCATCAGTATGAAGTGACTGATTTTAGTTTGAAGTCCAGTTTGTCAGACATTGAGCAGTGATGTCTGTTTGTTTCCCAGTTCTATTTGCTTGGAATATCTTTACCATCACCCCAAGTGACCCATTAGCCAAATTTTTGCTTCCTGCAACCTTACGTTCTGCTGGCCTAGAAGTCTTGGCTCCAGAAAGGGGAGTGTTTTTGCCAGGAGGCACAGAGAACATTCCATTGAACTTGAAGCTAGGACTCCCCCTTGGCCACTTTGGGCTCCTGATGCCCTCCAGTCAACAGGCCAAGAAAGGAGTTACAGTGTTAGCAGGAATGATTGACCCAGACTACCAGGGAGAAATTGGGCTGCTCCTCCACAATGGAGGCAAGGAAGAGTATGTCTAGAGTGCAGGAGACTCTATAGGGCGCCTCTTGGTGTTACCATGCCCTGTTATCAAAGTCAATGGGAAACTACAACACCCCAATCAAGGCAGTGTGAAACATGGCCCAGATTCATCAGGAATGAAAGGATGGGTCACCCCTCCAGGTAAAGAACCAAGACCTGCTGAGGTGGAGGAAATACAGAATGGGTAGTAGAAGAAGGTAGTTACAAATACCAGCTAAGGCCATGTGACCAGTTACAAAAACGAGGGCTGTAATTGCCGTGTGTTGTTTTATATTATTTGCTAAGAATGTTTGCCAATATATATACCAATACCTTTGTTTATTCTCTATTATGTAATTAATATTAATTAAGATTATATAATTAATCATTGTTGAATTTACATTATCAGATATTAGACTAAGCATTCCTCAAGAGACCTGCCTTATGTTGGGGAAGATAATGCGTTTCCGGTTGTACGTGGGATAGTTATGTTAGGCGGAATCATGAGATTACTGTCTTCATTTGAAAATTAAGATGTAAGGAGATATGATTTGATATCAAGTTGACAAGGGGTGGACTTGTGATAGTTAAGTTTGTCAACTTGACCTATGTAATAATCCGCAGTAAACTTGGGTGGATTTCTGAGTTTGCCTATAGGAAGGATTGACAAAATCCTTTGGGGATTTTGGAGAAGGGAGGAGGTCCCTTTTCCAGAGTGAGCCATTCCCCCCAGTGTATGGGCCTTCCAAGGGGACTAAATATAAGGAAGCTTGAGGGGAAGGGAATCTTCTTTCTCCTTCCTCCCCTCGGCTGCTGGTGCTTGTTCATGACTTGAACTCGCATCCTGCTCTCCTACCCTTCTTGGACATTGGATCCCAGTTTCCTCGGCCTCACATCCTGTACTGAAGAGCAGCTCCCAGGGAGCCATCAGGCCTTCTGGGCTGGATTGGGACTGCTGAGGCCTCCAGCCACGTGGACTGAATAGCTACTGCTTTCCTCACCTGTGGGCCTGCAGACTGCTATTGTTGGACTGTTGTAAGCTACCCCAATAAATTCCCTTTTATTATAATCCATTCTATCTACTCTGTTCCCTCTAGAGAACCCTGACTAATACACCATCCTTCACCCTAAGGCTGTATCTGTCTTTATGATAAGTACATTTCTTGAAGGCAACAAATAGATGGGTCCAGTTTTTTTAATCCAATCTGCTGGCCGGGGTCTATTGATTGGCAATTTGAGACCATTAGTATTTAGAGCTCCTAATGAAAGATATGAATGAATATGAGTGTGCTCTTATTTATTTACTTAACTAATATTCTAATGTGGCTTATTCTGAGACAGCCTGAGGTTGAATCTCTAGAACCTAAACAGCTAGGCGTGGCTGTGCACATCTGGAACCCCAGTCCTACAGGGAGGGGACCAGAGAATTACTGGGGCTCCCTAACAGCAAGCTCTAGAATCAGTAAGAGACACTGTTACAAAGAAAACCAGGCAGATGAGAGATGGAGGGAGACACCCGACATTCTCTGGCCACCACAGTCAAGCATGTAGGGCACCACATCAGCACTTATACACGCATACACCACACCTACCCCACCACACATATAACACATGTGCAAAACATTAGTAGAATAAATAAATACTGTACAGAGAGATTAAAATTAAAGGGGAGGGGAGTAAATAAGGCATCAAAAGCAATTAATCCATGACACTTCTGTCATAATTGAAAAATGTTCAAGTTGGAAGACAAAGTCTGGGAACAGAACTCTTGAAAATTAGGAACATGAGGACAAAGAAGAGCAAGTGAGAGAAAACCAATAAATGAGTGGGAGCAATTTAAAGCAGATCATAATCCTGGCAGGTCTGCTAGGAATTTTTGGAGTTTGCTAGAGAGCGAGCGTAGGAGGGCTCACGAAACTTTGCTTCCAGGAAACAGATGGCTGGAAGCTGAGGATGAGGAGGTGAGGCAGGCTGACAGGGAAGTCCTCAGATTGTCCTCGGCAGGGACACGTGTGGAAATGTCTGGTTAGGTGGAGGGTGCTTTTCTAAGAAAAACCAATTTTCAGGAAAGTGTTCTGCTGATTCTAATGTTGATCTTTATAAACTGACTTTAAAAGAATTTTTTTAAGGGTTATAACAACAGAAACCAAAACAGGGCAGTCCCCTGCCTTACTCGTCCTCAGCCCCAATAGATTCCGTTTCCTTCATTTCACTGAGGATACAGGATGGCTCCCTCAGCCCAACACTCCCCTGCTGAGTGATCATTTTGCCTTTCACACCCTCCTTCCCCCGTTGACCCTAACAATCATGGATCTGTTCTTCATGACTATAGTTTGATCTTTTCAAAAATGTCGCAGTGTTCGCTTCGGCAGCACATATACTAAAAATGTCTCAGAAATGGCATCCTCTGGCATATAACATTCAGGGATGGACATCTTGGATTCAGCTCATGTGTTGAGACTTCCTCCGGGTTGTCCCTTCAGTCAATGCTCTGTCGCTTGTTGCTGAGTTATTTCCACTATATGACTGTACTACAAGTTGTCCACGAACCCACTAGACATCGGAGGTGTCCCTAGGCTTTGACAGTTATGGAGAGAGTTGACACGCTCACTTGTGGACAGTTCCTGCTCTCTAGAGTCAAGTGGACAGTCATTATTGAATCACATAGGTGCACGGTTCATCATATGAGAAACTGTCCCTATTTTCTGGCTCTAATGTGTAAGAATTCCAGTGGTTCCTCATCCTTGTCAGCCCTTGGGATCACCAATGTCAGCCATTCCAATAGCTATGTAACTGTGTCTGGTGTAGTTTGATTTGCATTTTTTGCTGGCTAATGAGATTGAGCCACGTCTGCATGCTTATTTCAGTCCTTATGTTCTCTTTGGTTAGGTGTCTATAGATCATTTGGAAAGAATCAAAATAATTATGTGTTCAGTCATCTAATCCATGAACATAGTAGGTCTTTCTATTAAAAATTATTTATTTATTTATTTATTTATTTATTTGTTTATTTATTTATTTATTTATTTGAGAGAGAGAGAGAAATAGGCATGCTAGGGGTACAAACTCCAGACACATGTGCCACTTTGTGCATCTGGTTTTACATGGGTGCTGGGAAATCAAACCCAGGCTGTCGAGCTTTACAAGCAAGTGCTTTAACTGCTGAGTAATTTCCCCAACCTCAGGCCTATTTTTAACTATATTCCTTGTATTGTTTTAAATCTTTTAAAATTTGCTTAGTCTGACAAAGAATACAGTCTCTCTTGGAGAATATCTATGTGCACTTTAAAATGTTTATGTAGGGCTGGAGAGATGGCTCAGCAGTTAGGACACTTGCCTACAAGTTCAGTTTCCCAGTTCCCACATAAAGCCAGATGCTCAAAGCGGCACATGCATCTGGGGTTCATTTGCAGTGACTGGAGGCCCTGGTGCACCCATTCTCTCTGTCTCTCTTCTCTCTCTCTCTCTCTCTCTCTCTCTCTCTCTCTCTCTCTCTCTCTCTCTTCTTGCAAATAAACAAAAAATTTTTTAAATGTGGCTGGAAAGATGGCTCCACAGTTAAGGCACTTGCCTTCAGAGCCTAAGGACATGAGTTCAATTCCCCAGTGCCCATGTAAAGCCAGATGCACAAAAGTGGCCCATGCATCTGGAGTTCGTTTACAGTGGCTGGAGGCCCTGGTATGCTCATTCTCCCTGTCTTTCTCTATGTCTTCTCTCTCTCTGCTTTCAAATAAGTAAATTAATATTTAAAAAAAAACGAATGTTTATGTATATATAATGTCTCTTAAGGGGGTAACCAACCAATTGCTCTCTGATGATATTTGAGGCCCACTCCATGGGAGGGAAGTCATGTGTGATACTGAAAACCTAGTCAAAAACCTATAGCTGGAAAGGTTATAAGCCCTTTGTCTAAAAGGAGATATTATGCCCACCAAATGCCTTGCAAAATATTTATGTTTATGCACATACATTATGCTACTCTCGCTTTTGGTTAGAGAAGCTTCTCTTTTCAGATGGTAGTGACCACTGGGGAGACTGAAAACTCTTCAAAGTGCTGAGAAGTGACAGTGGAGTGCTCAGTAGCTGTCATCAAGACCTGTTTCATCGTCCCACAAATCTCTGAAGCCCCCACACCTTCTTTTTTTCAGTTTGCAGTATTTTTCTCTCTTTCTCTCTCTGTGGTCCAGATGAGTAATTTCTACTTATCTATCATCCAGTTCATAATTCTTTCCTGACGCCTTCCTTTCTTTCACTGATTATTTTTATTTCAGTCATGGATTTTTTTTTGTTAGTCCTACAATTTTTATTTGCTCCTCTTCAGAGTTTCTATTTCTGTTTTTGGCTTTGTTCTTTAAGCATTTTTATAGCAGCCGCTCCAAAGTCCTTGTCAAATCATTCCAGCCACTGTATCATCTCATTGTTGGCTCCGATGGCTTTTTCTTGTGCAAGCTGACAATGTCCTGATGCTCTGTGTGCCAAGCAGTCCTGGACCATATCCCGGATGTTTCATGAAGATCTTCAAGAAGATCTGGTTCTTGTTTAAATCTTATGAGCAAAGGTTGATATTTCTGTCTAGCAGGTACTTGCCTGGTTAGGCTCAATTCACAAGTTCAAGATCACTGTCTATGGTTACTGTGGGTTCAGTTTTCAAAGGTTCTAACACTAGTTATCCATTAGCTCAGTTCCTTTTGGTGGGGGTGGACTCACTATTACCCCAGGCTGGCCTGACACTCATGATCCTCCTGCCTGAGCTTCCCAAGTGCTGAAAGTACAGTGTGCGTGTCACCTTCCACCCCCAGTCTGTCCCCACCCTCATGGTCCTTGGAGTGCTAATCTGGCACATGCACAGGTCGGGGTTCTGGCCAAACGTTTCAGAAACAGAGCATGGAATGTTTCCTGAGCTCTTTCTTCTCAATATTTTCTCAGTACTTTCTGATTCTCTAGGTCTATTTTTATTTCCAGTCCATCTGCCAAAAATTAGGTTGTTCTGTAACCGAGCTACACATGGAGCCCAAATGACAAGCAGAGGGAGGGCGAGGAGCTTTAAAGGGGAGGAAGAGGAGCCCTGCCCGCAACTGCAGCTCTGCCTAATTAATGAAGAATGAAGTTCCCCTCCATCCAGGCTGTGGTTCCTGCAGTTCGGGTGATCTCACCACTATCCCCACTCTGAGATGAGCTGTGGCCAGAAATGAAAAAGTATGAACCAAAGAAGAGGAAGGGATTGAAAAATAAAATACTTCCCTCACTCTCTCCAAGCTTTGAGAGGTCCCATTCCCAGCCGGATTAAGTGGATTTCCTGGTTGGCTGTCTTTCTGCTTCCTAGATTTCTGGAGGTGGGGGAGGCCGGTGGGGGTTGGTTTTATGTCATAGAGATTAGAAGCAAAGACATTTTCTTTTTTTTATATTTTATTTATTCATTTTCAAGCAGATGATAGATTAGATAGATAGAAAAATAGATAGATAGATAGATAGATAGATAGATAGATAGATAGATAGATAGATAGATAGATAGATAGATAGAGCACCAGAGCCACCACCTTATGGGTCTGGCTTATGTGGGTCCTGGGGAATTGAACCAGGGGCCTTAGGCACTGGAGGCAAGTGCCTTAACCGCTGAGCCATCTCTCCAGCCCCAAAGCCATTTTCTTTTGCAGGTACTCAGAGACACAGGTCCTACAAAATAAAGTGGGGCTTACAGACAACAAAGTCCTCTCTATACCTGAGTTGCCACCCATCTCTTAACTCATTTTAGGGTCTTAACTCTTGAGAGGAGAATGTTGTAGGTAAGCTTAGATGTCACCGTAGGGACAACCCCACTTCCAGTTTCCCTGGTGACATTAGAAACGGAAGAGAGATACTTCCTCTGGCCCTAGGAGCCTGCTACTCATCCAGTCAGAGGCCATCTTCACCACAGTTAGGCTAAAAAGGCAAGAGCAGTAGTTTTGCCTTTAGTGAGACAATGTTCTGTACACCCAAGAAGCCCCTCCCTCGGTTCACTTGCTTGCACACCCTCACCGTTAAGTCTGCCCGGTTTTTTGAGTTGTAACTCCAAAAGTATAACTTTCTTTTTTCCTTCTTGCTTTTTCTTTGATGCCACCGAACGCCTAAGCATGCTTGCCCTGATGCTTTGGGGCTTTTCCACCTTTATATCCCCAGCTCCAGGCTCCTGATCCTGCAAGCTCCTCTCTCTGTCTTTCGGGGAGCCCTTCCACTCTCTTGAGAATCTTTTCCTATATTTTCTTTAATAAAATCTACTCCCCCGCCCTTCTCCTTAAGTCTCCATTGGCATGCATCGTGAACTTGAGAGCCTTAGCCACTGGAGGTCAGCCTATCTGGCCAAGAGAGACTCCTATAATGCCATAGTGTGTGTGTGTGTGTGTGTGTGTGTGTGTGTGTGTGTGTGTGTGTGTGTGTG
>PVHP010030917.1:0-21364 GCA_004024765.1 Zapus hudsonius | reverse complement strand
CCTTGATGTCTTCTTCCCTGTGGATCCCACAGTCTAGTGGACCAGATGGTCCAATAACAACCTGGAGAACAAGGAGCGACCTGAGCTTGTGGCAAAGGGGTGATTTCAGAAATAGCCTTTAGTAATTTTTCTTATTTGTTTTTCCAGGTAGGGTCTTCCTCTAGCCCAGGCTGACCTGGAACTCACTCTGTAGTCCCAGGATGGCCTCAAACTCATAGCCATCCTCCCGCCTCTGCCTCCTGAGTGCTGGGATTAAAGGTCTGTGCATCACCATGCCCGGCAGAGACAGCCTTCCGGAGTCAGGGGTGGACGGTTAGTGTGGAGCAGCTTTCCACAGAAGGTGGATATGCTATTCACTGTATGTCTGGCTCTTCCCCCAATGGAGCCACCAGTATAAGAACGAATCAGACAAAGCGTCTGTTCATTCAACAGGGTGTGAGAAAAGTCCTTACTAATGGACAGCATGGGATAATAGAGGGGAAAATTTAAGGAATTTTAAGGAGAGGAATGCCCTAAGTGGTAGGTAGAGTGCCAAGTCATATATGAAAGTGAGGGCTGAGATGAGCTGAGGACCTCATTTCAATAATGCCTAAAAGTGGACCGAACTGGACCCAGGTCTGAGGAGCACAGTTGGCACCAAAAATCTGGTGGCTCTAGCACCTGGCAGAACACAGTATGTGCCTCACCATTCCATTAGGTAAGCGCTGTTATTTAACTCCATCTTTCCATCAGCCAGGCTAATAGCTCACAGAGGTTAAGTACTTTGCCCAGGACTAGCCAGCTTGGCCCTCGCCTCCAGAAACAATGTCCTGTTAGCCCCCCCCACCCTCTCTTCACCCACTCCTTCATATTCCAGTAATAGGGAATTTCCTGCTTACTCCTTTAATGCCAGCGGTGCCTAGACTCTCCCCAGGGACAGGCAGCTGGCCAGGGCAGCTGTTGCTCTGAGTTAAAGGAATCCACAGCCATCTGCACATGAATCACCACCACTTTCTACTCTTTTTCTGTGTCTCTATGTAGCCCTGAAGAGCTGGCTGCCTCAACCCCTCTCCTTCAGGCCTGGAGGTGTCTGAACAGCAAGTCATTTTAATGCCTTCCTCACGTGGTCCCGGGTACATGACACAGCTTGGTATCCATTAAACATCCAGGACCTGTTTATTGAATGAAATTAAAGAGAAAATGGATTCTTAATATCTTCCAAAATCTCATTTTCCCTCAGCTTAATTAATTTCAGAGAGTCAAGTATTTCTACAGGAACACGGCAATGATAATGACCTTAATACCTGCAGCTATGAACACTACACGCTGGCATCTGTGAAGAGAACCTTAAGTCCATCCTAATGATTGTGTATCAAGAGAGGAACTCTGGGTCCTGTCAGCAGCCCTTAAGGAGGAAGACTCCCTTGGGTGGGCTCATTAATCTCAGAGGTGGAGAGTTGGTTTCTAGGAGTGGACACTAGGTGGCGCTGCTCACCAGCATTATCATTGTTCCTCGTGCCAATTCTAAGGGGTTGGCAAGATGACCAGAAGCCTTTTAGTGACCAAGATGGCCAAGACAGGGACCCATGGACCAACCCATGCTGTTGGGGCTGGGGAATTTCCATTTTGTGCCTAGAAGGAGCTTTGGAGAGGACCCTTGCAAATCCAGGGCACATTGTCTCCTTGACGTCTGACAATGACTCACTTGAGTTTAATTCACTTCTACAAGGCATTATTAAGTAAGTCTCAGTTCTCACCAACACCTCCTCTGTCTTCACAGCGTCTATTTTAGGCTGCAGTGGGATGGGCCGGCTCAAAGGCCATTAGTCTCAGTTCACACATTTATGAAGGACATGTTTAGGCATTTAATGTTGCATCCTAATAAGGCTGCACAGAACGGAGTTCTGTGTCTCCAATGGTAAGGAAGCTCATTTGTTTCCTGAGAAACGCTTCAATGATACCATGACTTTTCCTCCTTTTTTAAAATTTAATTTTATTTTTTCCCTTCTTTTTGAAAAGCATATCTTTATTTTTAATATTTCAGTGTCTTCGAAAATTTTAACGTACCGCAAATTCTGAGGTTTGGAAATGTGATCTGGTGCTGGTCACCTGAGAGGCCTGCAGTCTTGCCACGTGGATGAACTGACCATGCTTCCTCTTGTCCTATGGATATTTTGTTTCTAATGACACTTTAGGTTTTTCAAAATGCCCTTAAAATTCTATACTGCTAGCCAGGCGTGGTGGCGCATGCCTTTAATCCCAGCAATTGGGAGGCAGAGGTAGGAGGAATGAGGCCAGCCTGAGACTACATAGTGAATTTCAGGTCAGCCTGGGCTAGAGTGAGACCCTACTTTGAAAAATAAAACAAAGAAAATTCCCTACTGCTTATCTACTGTTATGATATATTGGATAAAAATAACGATCACACCTCAGTGTCCTCCCAGTGAGTACAGTTTACTTGGGTCAGATGGGGTTTAGTTACAGGCTCCGCTGGCCTCAGATGGGCTTGTTTACATCGCTGTGGTTACCTGTGGTGGCCTTTGCTGAGGTGACAGGGCTGGGAGGCATGTGCCTATACCTAAACAGTGAGGAAAAAAAAATAACCATTGGAGAAAACCTAGTCAAATAGGCCTCGAAGGGCAAAGGCCTGGGAGCAGCCCAGGTTATCTTCACAGTGTTGGCAAAACTGCAAAGGATTCTAGCTCAATGTGCCAGCCCACTTCACAAGCTTCTGCTCGTGTTATTCTTACAACTACTTTATTGACTCCATTACAAAGTGGCACCACATGGGAGGTTCAGCCAATCTACAAGGTCAAAGTGCATGGATACAAAAGAGAGCCATTGTTGCCATCTGCCATGTATTATGAGCACTGTCCATAAAGATACTGTAAGGCTTTTGCGGTTTTTCACTGGGACCCACTTACTTCCAAGATAGCCTTCCCCTTTGAGCTCAAAGACTTTTATTCGTGTATCCACAAAGACCAGCTCGAGTGTAGGGCCCTGAACAAAGCAGGTGCCCAGTGAACATGTTGAGTGAATGAATTTCTCCCATATGCAGGCCCTATACTAGGTTTGTGTGTTGGGGGAGGGGATCAAGAATGGAAACAAATAAGGAATCGACCCTCAGTATCATTTTATTATATACACTTTCTGAAAGTCATTACTCAAAGGTTGGGATCAGGAGGAGAATATATATCCTGCAGCCTTTGCCAAAATAAAGTTTGAATTATTATAATATCTGGGGGAGGAACTACAGGTCAAGGAAGGAAAAGGTTTTGAGAAACATAATAAATGCAGAGACTCTACTTCCACCACTCCCAGGGTGGGGGAGACTGTAGAAATCATACATTGCACAATAAGCAGAGATGCAGCCAGAAAATGCAAGTAAAGACCTCATCGTTATTGGTGTCACAATGTGAATAATGAATTTTCCTAGCAGTTAGTTTCAGAATCCCTCTTGGAAAAGGAAATTGCCTCTGTCCAGGAAAACATCTTGATAAGACCCTGGGGCAGAAGGGGGAGATCCCGAAGGCCCTGGAGTCCAGTGAAATGAAGTTTTTGTTTTCTCCTCACATGGAAGGAGAAAAGAGACAGAAGGGAGCAGAATGAGGGAGAGAGAAGACCCTGGGGAACCAAGAAACATCTGAGACTCAAGGAGAAGAAAAGAACAAGACATCCCTGTGAGAAAACCAGCAAGAAGTCCTTGGACCTTAGGGGGAAAAAAAACAAAAATATGTTAGGTTTTCAGTAGATTGCTGGGGGCCTTGTGTGGGATCTTCCCTTGTGACCCCAAAGTTCAACACTTACAAGTGCATTCTGCACTCTGTCACTTCTCGTCAGCTTGTGATGCTTCCCCGGGGACTTAGAAAGTTCCAGGTGAGACAGGCTGCAAGCAGATCAGCAGGCTTAGCAGCAGGACCCTGGGGCCAGAAAGTTCTAGCCTGGAGCACTTCTGAGGTCTTGGGAAATAGGTGAAGGCTTCCAGTGCTCAGAGGCTGTGAACATGGGACATGCCAGGGTTCTCTGTCTGATACCTGCTCTAGAACAATCTCAGCTTGGGGTGGGGGTATTTGACTGATTTCTGACATTCTCACTGTCTCTGATTTCTTACCTCTAGGCTGAGGATAGCAGCAACAGCTCCTTCATGAGATCTTGGGAGATTGGCTAGAGAGCACCAGGCATGCCCGGCACGTGCCCTCATGTGTCAGCTCTCGCTGTCTACCTGCCACTGTCATTATTATCGCCAACAAAAAGACTGTTGGTATTCATGGCGGACATCTGAGATGTTGGCCAAGTGCATGAGCAGCAACAGGATTGGGAATCAACAAGGCACTGTTTGGTCTCAGCTTTTCCCCTGAGCTGTCCTATGACCTTGGGAAAGCCATTTTGCCCTTCAAGGCCTTATGCTTCTCCTTCCTCAATGACTGGATGAGATTTGACAAGGTTTTCTGCAATGGTTGTTTTTTTCCTCACGGTTTCCAGGAGGCCACATAGCCCCCCCCCCCCCCCATCATGTGCAGCCTTAGTTTTGACTCTGGAGGAAGCTGCCCGATTTACAGTTCTCAGTTCACACAGAAATCCATTTTTCCCACTCAGCATAACTCTGAAATGAGACTTACTTGGTGTGTTTGTTTACACCCCTTGGGAACTTATTTCCCTTTTCACTTAATTACCAGATACTCAGACACTGCAGTGCAAAGTTCTCCTCAAATACATTTTGTAAAGTCATCCAGAGTCGCTCATTTGGCACTTTGATTAAGATATGCAATCTTCCCCAGGCTTCAGCGCCTTGTTAAATAATTGCGCCTCCAGCGAGAAAGCCAGCAGCACACTCAGGGGCACAGAGGAGAAAATAAATATGAAATATACCAGACATGTACACGGGACCCCCCTGGCAAAAGTGTGCCTCTCAGGAAAGTGCTGGAGCACTGCTGGCTTTTCGCTGCTTTCCTTCACCAACTTGTCCAGGCGGAGCAGAGATGCAGCCAGGTTCTCTCTGTCCACATCTTCACTGCAACATGTCTGCCTGACTTGGTCCATGTCCTGTGGAAGGATTGGCCAAAGTTTGTTTGATTCTCGGAGATCAGCTCATCCTTCTCTGTGCTGTCAAAGTGGGAAGTCGCCCTCGATTGCTTTGTGCTTGGTGTGCAAGCAGCAAGATCTAGGCATGGGTGGGCACACTTCTTAGGTAGCTCGGTGGTCCCCCTGAAGATCGTCTCAACTTTCTCATTGATTAGTGACACTGACTTTGAGTGTTTCGTTTTACCTTTTCTGACGTTCATTCCTTCTCTTGCTTCTTCTACAACATGAGTAAGTTTGATGTTTTCGGGGATAGTCGTTAGTCAAAGGCACATGTGTAATTTGGTTGCACTGTGACCTTGGTCGGGTGATATAATCTCTTTGAGATTCAATTTTCTCATCTGGAAAAGTGGATGAGAGTTTCTTTGGAGATCAAGTTATCTGAGCCAATATGTCTGGCGTCCAAACACATGCTATCAGGCCCAGAGACTGTGCTTGTTGGGGTAAATTATGTGGAGATCTGAGATTTTAAAGGAAGATCAGGGTGTCAACCTTTGCGTTTGAATCTTGAGCAATCAATCAGCTTTTAGCCGTTACCTTGGGCAAGTTGCTTATCTTCTCTGTGTCACTGATTCCTGATTGTAAATAGAGATTATAAATATCTACCTTGTAAGGTGTTAAGCAGGTGAGATTAAATGTGATAATCTATATGACACACACAGCAACCCATCTGGCACAGAGAGCTCCCTGAGGCTTATGCTCTCAGGGTGGTGATAATGACCTCTGTCTTAAAGAACTGCCTTTGAGTTGAGCTCCAGAATGGGGAAGCTTAATCTGAGGTGATACCCTAACTACTGTGGTCCAGCAAAGACGCTGGCTGGAGGGGGTACCTGGGAATTTCTTTTCTCGGGGGTGGTGGTTCATCTTCATTGTCAATCTGACTGAATTTGGAATCACCTAAGAGACACACCACTGGGCAGGTTTATGAGGGAGTTTCCAGAGATGATTCATTGAAGAGAGAAGACCCACTCTGACTGTAGGCAATACCATCCCACAGGCTGGGATTCCGAAGTGAAAAAGAAAACTGAACACCAGCATCCATCTCTTTGTTTGCTGACTTCACAGAGCTAGGGTAGGAGTTAGAAAGGAGAAGAAGGGGGAGAACTAAATAGACCCAGAGTCCTTCTGGTACTTTCTCTTCAGTGTAACCATGTGTCTGCTTCTTGGAGTCATCTTTCCTTCCACCAAAACAGCCCATTCTGATGACAGTCTATCAATCACAGTGTCCCATGTCCATGCCTGGGAGTCCAGCTCTCTTGATTTCCTATCCTTGGTTCCTGATCTACTTCCTAATTCCGCA
Organism: Zapus hudsonius; assembly: GCA_004024765.1. Lineage (NCBI taxonomy): Eukaryota > Metazoa > Chordata > Mammalia > Rodentia > Dipodidae > Zapus > Zapus hudsonius. Next base: position 15,006 of record PVHP010030917.1, on the reverse strand, counting down.
CTCCTGGGCTAAGAGATTATCTTCTCTGTGCATCAGCTTCCTCATCAGAAAATAGGATGGTAGGGTTGGGACTCTAGCTCAGTAGAAAGCAAGCCTGAGATCCTGGTTCAATGCCAAGAACCAAAAAAGACAAAGCATGTAGGAGAGTAATATGTTATTATGTAGTTGTCTTCACTCTGAGAACTATGCTAGGAACAGGCCTACACTACCAGTATGCACCGAAGTGTTTGCTATGAATAGTATTTTAAAATTAATATTCTGTTCTTGATGGAACCCTTATTATGTAAGTACTGAGAGGTAAAGAAATATTCAAATTGCAGTTTGAAGATACAGGGATTTTTCCTGGAGTGACATAGGACTCAGGGGAAAGTTTGGAAAGTTGGGGGTAGTCAGATTAAGGGGTGCACAGAGATCTGAGGGAAGAGAAGCAAGGAAATGAAAGGTGCTGCTGGGGAGTACGGATAGGTGAAGGGCAAGGGCAGAGCTCCTACTGCCTCTGACCTCCTGCTGATGGATCTCACTAGTGTGGGTATCCCTTCCCTAGCTTGGCAACAGGGAAGCATCCCTACATGCTGAGTAAACAAAAGATGCTTCCTGACATGAGCACGAAGCCCTGAGTTTCCCCAGCTGCCTTGTCTCTCCTAATGCCCCACACTGTTGGTCAGATTTCTTGTACCAGGCATGTAGGCATACCTCCGTACTTGTCTTCCCCGTATTTCACGTTATTCGCGGCTCTCCTCATCCAGGGTTGAGATAAAAGGTAATATATTATGTCCTCAAAGCTGTGTCTCCTGTTGCCTGGGCAGATGTTACAGATGTAGGGAAAACCAAAATTGTTAAAATTGAGCCCACCAGGACTTGTTTAGCATTGAAGTTTTCTTACAGGACAGATGGTTCCTTTTCTTCTTTGGATCATTGTTCAAGACTTCATCAGACGCAAACCCCTCCTGTTGACCCCCTCTCCGCGACTGTCCATCCTCACCTGCTCTGTTCTTAGGTCACCAGCTGGCCAGAGTGCTCACTGAAGACCTAAGTCTTAAAGTCTCTTACAGATGGTAGTGCAGTGGTCACAGATGGTAGAAAACCACCCACAGCCATATGCTGCTAAGCTCACAAGGCATTTTCTCAATTTTGGGGTTTATTTTATATTTTTAAAATATTTATTTATGCCAGGTATGGTGGTGCATGCCTTTAATCCCAGCACTTGGGAGGCAGAGGTAGGAGGACCAAAGTGAGTTTGAGGCCAGCCTGAGACTACATAGTGAATTCCAGGTCAGCCTGGGCTAGAGAGAGACCCTACCTTGAAAAACCAAAAAAAAAAAATTTTTTTTTGAGAGAGAGAAAGAGGCAGATAGAGAGAGAATAAGCACACCATCATAAATGAACTCCAGACGCATGTGCCATTTTGTGTATCTGGCTTTACATGGATACTGGGGAACTGAACTCAGGTTCTTAGGTTTTTCAGGCAAGCTCCCTAACCACTGAGCAATCTCTCTAGCCCAGCTGTGGGGTTTAAAGATAACATCTGGGCTTTCTTGAGGTAAGTCTTCATGCATTTGAAGTAAGCCAGACAACATTTTCAAGTTCAAGTTCAGCTGCTTATAAAGTTCAGTTACTTGTAAATTTCTAGGATTCTGCCATCAGCATGGCTCTGGGTGCTACATGGTCACCACAAACTTGAGTTGAGTCATGGTTTACCTGCATATTAAGTACACACACTTCCACAGTGCTCCTTGGGATCCTGTCTTCTCTGTTATGGGTCTGTTTCTCATGGGCATTGACACTGTGACTTGAGCCATTCAACTCAAATCAAGGAATATTTGCAAGCATGTACAGGTAGAGAGAAAGCTCTGCATGACTAATGACAACATGGAGCACGGACATGAAGGCCACTGAGTATCCCTACGTGTTTTCTGACTGTTTGTGAGAATAAACATCTTACATAATCTCAATGAGCAGAAGAAAACAACTCACAAGAGACGAGAACAGCAAGGACCTAATCAATGAACAGTTCTCTTTTGCTTGAGAATTTTAAGCTTAAATCATAGGTGTGGGAAACTCTTTCTTATGTCCTTACCTTCTCTTTGAGAACACCATGATTGTCAAAGTAGAAAATGCCCAATTATTTCCCAGGATAGAGGAACATTTCACAACTCCTTTTAATCTTTCATGCTGTAGCAACACCTGCTAGACACTTAATGGTGTGTGTGTGTGTGTGTGTGTGTGTGTGTGTGTGTGTGTGTGTGGTCACCCAAAGCCTTTGGAAAACATAGTGAAGTATTGTTGTGACTTTCTACCAGAGCAATATTAAAAAGTGGAATAATCACATGATGGGAGATATATTTTTTTCAAGATCCACTCAGCCTTAGACCAGCTGTGACCTTGAGTGAGTTATTTTCTCTTTAAGCTTAGTGTTCCCCTCTATGAAGCTGAGAGCCATGGTTTTCTTTCTTTTGCAAGCTTTCTGTGAGATTAAGTCAGGCACTCTACCCGGAAGCGCCTGGTGCTGACACTTCCCACTGAGAAAGTATTCAGTGAATCTTCCTTTTCTTTTAAATAATTTGTATTGGGAACTTTGATATATGGACACACTACCAATTGGTTTTATTCTCATCTGGTTAGCCTCTTTTTTTCTTTAAATATTTTATTTATTCATTTGAGAGAGAGAGAGAGAGAGAGAGAGAGAGAGAGAGAGAGAGAGAGAGAGAGAGAGAGAGAGAACCAGGGCCACCACCTTGTGGGTCTGGCTTATGTGAGTACTGGGGAATTGAACCTGGGGCCTTAGGCACTGGAGGCCAGTGCCTTAGTGCCTTAACTGCTGAGCCATCTCTCCAGCCCTGGTTAGCCTCTTTTGCACCCTCTCCCGTATCCCCATTCCATTGAGGGCCATCCTCAGTGGGGGTATATGAAACCACTGGGGGGTCATGAATCCACCAGTCAGTTCCTGAAGGGATGAAATGGCACACAGTATGCCCCCCCCCAGCTTCCATGGCTCTTACATTCTTTCTGCCCATCTTCTGTAATGTTCCCTGAGCTTTGGAAGGCATACTATGTCTTCTTTAGTAGTGAGCCCTAGGCAGTTTCTTATTTTCTGTTATTTGAGTTTTGAGTCCCCCACCATTCTCCTGGCAAAGAGTCTGTGGTTAATCTTGATAGCAGCACTCATATTGGCTCTGCAGTTTCCTCTGTGGTGTTTCCTGAGCCCAGGTGGGTATGAGAAATGGGGCACTGTTGCAAAGCCTCAGGATGCCAGCCAGGGAAGAGGCCTCATTCTCAAGAGCTTGGTTGCTTGGTGTATCTTGGTGCCTGGTATATACCTCTGAGACAATTGCACACACCTAGAAGTTGTGCATTTATCCTTCCTTTTGAAGTATTCTGTCATGTGTTTGTGGCTGATGAGGACTGGTTGTGTTCTTGATGCAGGAAAAATGCTCTAGGCAACTGTGGATATGATGTGGGACTTTCCTGGGGAGATGGGAACAACTATCTACTCACCTCAGGTAAGGACACTGAGGAAAGAACAGAGAAATGATTTGCTCAAGTCTACCTTGGTTAACCAATGGTTTCTTTGTGCTACTTATAGGAGCCTGAGTTACCCAAAGGCAGGTGCATCACCCAAAAGCCGTGACAGCTCATGAAAGCTGTATCCTTGGAACTAACTATACAACTTACAGGCAGCTCCACAGTCCAGATCTCCTTCTCCCCCAATTACACTGCTTATTGTTATTTTATTTGTATGTGTGGTGTACATACATGTTCCTATGTGTGCGGGCACACACATGTTTGTGAGTGTTTTATTCATGAATGTCTGCATACGTGGAAGTCAGAGGTCCATATTGTTTTCCTCAATCCTTATCTCTTGAGACAGGGTCCCCTGTTAAATCTGGAGCTCACCAATATGGCTGGAGTAGACTAGCTGGCCAGCAAGCCTGCAGGGATCCTCCTGTCTCTACCTCCCCAGTGTTGGGACTACAGAGACATGCCCCTGTGCCAGGCTTTTTATGTAGGTGCTGGGGATTGAGACTTTGATCCTCACGCAGGTGGAAAGCACTTTCCACACTGAGCCATCTCTCCAGCCCGTTCACTGATTATATAACCTCTGGTGTTGTAGTCAGCCGCATGTCGCTGGGATGAATCTCCAAACCAGGCACAATTTGGGGGAGGAAGGTATTTATTGAAGTAACAGACCCAGGGGAAGTTAAGGAAAAAAATCTGGCTCCCTTTTACAGAAGCAAGCAGAGAGACAGAGACAGCCCAGCACTTCCAGAAGCAAGCAAGCACACTCCCTACTAGCAAACAAGAGGAACTCCAGACTTGAGCTCAGACTGCTTTTTGCATATGTATAGCTAGAATTCCAGACCCACCCCAGAAACACCTTAGGGCTGAACCCTAGGATCTGGCCAAGGTGACACACCTCCTCCAGCCGGAACTGGCTGGAGACAATTAACAACTTAATAAACACAATTATAATAAATTCTATTGGGGACATTTATTCAAAACTACCACAGGTAAGGGCTTGTAGGTTAGGGACTTTCTCAACCTACTGAGTCTCGTAAGTCTTTCAGCTCCCTGAGTCTTAAGATCTTCCCTTCTCCCTCTGGGAAAGAAAGATGCAATGGTCTCTTTATTGGGGAGACTCCCATTTGTACCCATTCCATGGTCAAAATAGTGCATCCTTAATCTTGATTTGAAAATCTGGCATGGATACAGCCTGACCCCATGGAACCTGCTGCTACCACCGACATACTCTCCTCACCTCTGAACTTTCAGGAGTTGAAAATATGTTGAGTGCTCATTTAATAGGTCTCCTGCCAGCTTGCAAAATAAAGAATAACTTTGACTCTATTTCCATGAGACAGTTTGACTTCTGCCACTGAACTGAGAATAGAAACCTCATCTTAAGATATTTCTGGATAAACTCAACCAGTTAAGTTCTCTTCTTTTCTCCCCCAGGTGCACCTGATTTCAGGGAAACACTGGGAATGGCATACGGTTCTTGGCCATCACATCTCATTTGTATCACTCCTGTTGCTCCCATGTGCCACCTCTGAATACCTTTGGAATGCCTGGTGCCTCTACTCCCTGGTGATTGGCCCATAAAGATCACTGAATGCTCCAGGTCAGACTTCAGGGTTCATCAGCCATAGAGATGAAGAGGGAAACATTTGGCTTAGTACCTTACTAGTAGAGGATAAACAATAAGGCCCATCTCCCTGGACCCCCTAAGACAAAATTTCCAATCTTTCTGTTCCATGGTGGGTGAAGGTGGAGCTGCCAGATCTTGTTCACTGTCCTAAGACCTGCTTAGCAAGAAAGTTTGCTACTTTTGGCCCAAGATTGTCCCAGCCCTGTGGACAGGACCCCTGAGAAGCAGGGCAAAGACACTCTGGATTTCTCACACTGTCCTTCTTCATCAATACCTGTGCTATTTAGTTCTAACTTATCTTGGGTTATTTTTTTTTTGAAGTAAACTATGTTCTGCATCATTATGAGTTCTACCTGGGAACTCCAGTGGCCCTTTCTCTCAAAGTTTTTCCTCCACATGGGTTCAAATATTCATTTTGAAACTAGAAAGCCAAACTGAGCATGGATTTCTTCTTTTCCTGCTGTGACAACCTTCTCCAGAGGCAGTTGGACTAAAATGAGGTCACCAAGGCAGGGCTACTGGAATAACTGGGCAAAATTTTAACAGTTAACCCTTCGGTCTTCACAGAAGAGTTGTCCATTGTGCATCAAATAAAACAGGAGGCACTGAAGAATCTTGGTGGATGGACTCCAGGACAAATTGAGTGTTGCCCATGATTTAGAGTACTGGAAGCAAAAGACCCTGATTAATAGGCATGGGGGCCTGCAAGTGAGTGACAGAAATACTATCTGAAAAAGCATCTACTTTATTGTCTCTCCCTCTCTGTCTCTGTCCCTGGCTCTCTCATTCTCCATCATTTAAAGCCTGTGTACTTACGAAAATGTGATGACCATTGCTTACTCAGTTCTTCTGCTCCATAAGGATGGTGATCTCAGTTCTGCCCAGAATGTTCACTGTCCAGAGGGACCATATATGAAGATGATGTGAAGGGTATCTTCCAGGTTAAAGCTTGGAGCTGATCAGGGCAGGTGAGTCTAGCTCGAGTCAAGAACATGTTCTTAGCCCATGTGGTAGGGAGGAAAACTCCTGGTTCCTTCTGCACTGTTTGTAATGGCTTCTGAATTCTTTTCCCAAGGTTAGGCATTAGAATTGTCTGTCCACCTCACCCCATTGAGTGGAGATGTTGGTCTTTTACTGCCTTTGTCTGGAACTTACTCATGGTATTTGGCCTGTGTTGTGGTCAGCTTTCTTGTTGCTGCGCAGATAGAACCCAAGCAAAGGCGGCTTGTGGAGGAATGGGTTTATTAGGCTTACGGACTTGAGGGGAGACTCCATCCTGGCAGGGAAAACGATGGCATGAGCAGAGGGGTGGACATCACCTCTGCCACAGCACTGCAAACAGCGGCAGGAAGGTGTGCCAAACACTGGCAAGGGGAAGCTGGCTTATAACCCCATATGCCCATCCCCAACAACACAGCTCCAGCGAGGTTGTAAAACCCAAACTGCCATCAGCTGAGGATCGATTGATCAACACCTGTATCAAACCATGACAGCCTGGAATTGATACCAATGGTTTTCCTGGGTTTTTAGATTGACATCTCAGCTTACATGAGCTTTGTGAGCTAATTCTGTATGATAATCCATACACACTTAGCCTATTGACTTTGTTTCACTGGAGAACTCTGGCCTCATACCCAACTGCATTCTCTGATATGACTGGCACCTGGTTTTGCAGGGCTGTCTGACCTCTCTTGGCCCTGCCCTTCCCCACTGCTAGGCTTGATTGAATCAGCCATCCCTCCAAGGGCACCCTCATCCATGCTTTTAGCCTCATTTCCTTGCCCTCTTTCCACAGTGAGCCTCCCTCCCAGTCACAATGCTGTGTCAATCTCTTGCGTAATTTCTCCCTCTTTGGCCCGGGACTGCTGGGCAATGCTAGAGAGAAATCACATAACCACACTGAATTGGTTCCATTACCAATTTATAAGCTTCCAGCCTCAGCTGGGCTGCCAGCGCTGCTTAGCCTCCTATGTGTGATCTCTAGCTGCCTTTCTCTTGCATTTTCTTCAGTGGTTTCTCCTGATTTGCCTCACTGCACCCAGCCCACCCTCTCCCTCCTCACTCCTACAACATGCCCAGATAAACATCAGTGGTGGATTTCTGTAAGTGTGTCCTTGCTAATTTTGCTCTTCTAAGTTTGGGTACATTTTTACCTGTCTGTACTTCCTTCCTGAGTAAAGCTGAAGGACTTACTCATCACTGAAGCAAGCCTGTCCATCATGCTGATGACTCGGCTTCCTGTTTTCTTCTCTAGGAAAATTTTAATTCTTTCTCTCACTTCCCTACTGTCTCTCTCAGCTTTTCTCCCACATATAATTATGTTGCCATTTCCTCTTCCACACAGAAGCACACCTTATTTCACCATGCTTCACTCCACAGTATTACGCTATTTACAAATTGAAGGTCTCTGGTTACCCTGCTGGGAGCAAATCTATTTGAGCCACTTTTTTTTTCTAGTGACTAAAATGATTGATAGCATTTTTAACAACACAATATTTAAAATGAAAGTGTTTATACATTGTTTTTTTTTAAATATGATGGCTTTGCATACTTAAAAATTACAAAGAGTGTAAACTTACCTTTTATGTCCATTCACTGGAAAGCCAAAAGTCATATGACTCACTTTATTGTGAAATCTATATTACCACAGTAGCCTGCAACCAAACCTGTAATATCTCCAAGGCATGCTTGACTATTTTCCTTTTATGTGTTGGTTCTCCTTCAAAGTGTGACTGTCTTTGTCCCCACTCAGGTAGTTTAAACCCGATCTCGTCCTGACATCTGTTATGTTCATTGCCCAGTGAATGCATTGGTGGAAACTTTAAGAATCCCCAAGCCTCACTGAGAAATAAAGCGAGGAAATAATCTCATTAACAATTATTTCAAACATTAAAAATAGAGCTTGGAATAAATCCAACCAAGGACACAAAAAGATCCTGGATAGTCCAAGCAATCCTGAGCAAAAAGAATACTGCTTGAGGCACCTCCAGGACTTACTTCAAGCCAAACTATAAAGTCATAGTAAAAACAACAGCATGTTACTGACACATGTAGATTGATGGGATAAATACCATAGAACCTACACAGTGACAGCCAAATGATTTTTGACAATGATGGTACAAATCCACATTGAACAAAAAACAACCTCTTCAGCAAATGGTGATGGGAGAGGTGAATTGTCTACATATGAATGAAGTTAGATCCTGTCTCTCTCCTTGCACAAAAATCAGCTCCAATGGGTCAAAACCCTTAATATAAGACCCAAAACTGTTCAAAGAAAAGTGGAGAAAACATTTCAAGATAAGCAAGTACTTTCTTTCATAATAAGACTCCAGTTACTCAGAAAGTAAGGCCCAACAACTGACACACAAGACCTCATAAAAATCACAGTTTCTGTACTGCAAAGGAAAGAGTTAATTAAGGGAAGAAAGAGACGGCTTATAGAATGGGAGAAAACCTTTGCTAGCTATACATCTGTCAGAGGATTAATATCTAGAATACCCAAGAAACTCAAAACTAAACAAAAGACATGAAGCAATCCCATGAATAAATGGACTAATGAGATGAACAGTTTAAAAAAGATGATTAATAATAAACATATGAAAAATGTTCAAATCCACTAGTTAATCAAAACTACATTGATACTCCAGGCCCTTCCTTAACCCCTCCCTAGTCAGAACTTTGCCCTGCCTCCTGCAGGATGAAAGTGGGTATTCTCGTTTGATGTTTTCTTAGAAACATACATGTACTTTTTTCTGGTGATTTTTTCTTTGATTTTGTGTCATAAATAACCCAACAGCAGTTAGGGTTATTTCTTTTTTGGGGGGGGGATTGTGACAGTTAACTCTTTCAGGCAAGTTCCACAGATTCCATGCCTGACCCCCTCCTCCTGAGTCGGGGTGTCTCTAACTAGAGTTCAAACCTAAATTCTGAAACTGATTGGTCAGGTATGGACCAACCAGCTGTCTCTGACTTACCTGGTCCAGGTCATATAAGTCACTGAAACAGGAAATCCAGTTTTCTCCCCCACATTGCAGGCTATCAGAAGGACCTTAGGTAAGGTCCCCTGACCAGAACCTAGGGGGCTGGAGTTTCCCACGTGAACCTCTCTTTCTCATGATGGGAGCCCTGTTATCTCTCCTTCTTCTGCCTGTTTGGTTGAGCAGCACAGATTTTCTTAAATCCTCTCCCACGTGTTCTCCCCACATTAATGGCTGGAGATCTCCGTAACTTTCCCATTTTCTTTTGAATAAGTCTCCCTCTATACCTTATCCTCTGGTGGTCTATAATTTTAATTCTTTAACTCTATAGACAAGAATTTGGGTAGTCCGTAAATTCTGAGGTGCATTGAAACTAGCTGGGTTCTCTTTAAATTCTAATCCCCAGATCCCCTGTTACATTATGGTGCATAGTGTCCGGAAAGAAAAAAAAATCCAGAGGACCTTTTTGTTACAACTTTTTGTTACTTTTTGGGGACAGAAAAGGAAAACAGTTTTTCATTCCCCAATGGGCAACTCAAGTCAGAGCCAGGCTGAATGAAAGATTCCCCCCAGGGGGCACAGAAAGCCTTTTGTCTGAGCAGAGACAAACAGCTTGGCAGTTCCTTTTACTTTTTTCCTTGTTACCTGAGCAGAGGCAGGAAACTACTAGACCCTATTTTTCTCTTTCAGCTTGCCTGCCTGCCTCTGATTCTTAAAAACTTCTGGGGTACCAGGACTGACCTCCACCTGTTAGGACCCCGGACCCCCAACTCAAAAGAAGACTCTGACCAAATCTCCTATGCAACATGCAAAGGGTTTTATTAAAAATAACCAGGCATGCCCAGGGCTCAAGTGCGTATCCATAGCCAGACAGAGGCAAAAGAGCCAAGAGCTAAGTTCAGCAGATCCTTTAAGGGAATCCAAACATGCATCACAATTCAGGGAATCTTTACAGGCTTTTCCAGTAACCTGGATATTTGCACATTCTTTCCATATCTATAGAACCCATCCAGGCCATTCTCAGTATTTACTGGGCTTAACCACAGATGCAAGATTACAGGGAAACAAAGGCAGGATTATAGGAGCAGGGTAAAGTGGGGGAGGCGCATACCAACATACCATTCTGGGGTAGATATTTCACTTTTTTATTTCCTTTTACTAATAATTAGCTCCCTCTTGCCTTGAGATTTTCTACTTTAATTTTAATTTTACTCTAACACACCCACCTCCTGCATGTGCTGGATGAGTTCTCCATAGCCCCCCAGGGCAGAGGTCCCTGGGCAGCATCACTCAGAGAGATGTGTGGGCTGCATCCCTGGGGTAAAGAGACACTAGTTAAAGCAGGTGGCTGCTGGGGAGCTTTCAAGGCAAACAGTGGTGTGGAACTCTCAGGTTCATCGTCTGCTGTCTTACTTGCCTCCCTGGACCAGTGATGAAATGAGAGCCTCTCCTTTTGTAAGAAGGACATTAGCAATGTTTCCTTGAGATCACAGAGCTTTGTAAAGCTTCTTTCTTAATCCCTCAACATTATCCACTGTCATTTCTATATCTGACATAGACATAGAAAGATGACTCATGTCACCTTTATAATTATTTTCAACAAATACTTGGCATTGACAATAAAACATTTTCAAACTGTTAATTTATCATATTGCAAAGACCCCAGATACACATAGGAAGTTGTTATCTTGTTACAGTAATGGATCTGCATGGGTTGCTCTGTGATAGGAGTGTGGGATTTAGCAAGTTGGTGATCTGGATCACCTATCCATCTTTGCATTTCATTATTGCCTTTTCACTCATTTATTAATTCATATTTTTTTTTGCTTTTTTTTTAAGCTCAGGAATTTTGACCTGGAATTCACTATATAGTCTCAGATTGGTCTTGAACTCACAATGATCCTCCTACCTCTGCCTCCCGAGTGCTGGGATTAATTTTGTTTTTAATTGCATATCAACACCTATTCTAAGGTCATAGTTTGGAAATCACATAGTTACCTGTTTCATGGACTGTACAGTACTTTTTGGGGAGGGGGTTGAAGAGAAGTAGCTAAATATTTTCCATGAGGAGAATGAAACAATGGTGTGAAGGAAAGCCGGAAGGAGGGAGATTCCCATCGCTGTAGCTTTAGTCACAATGGCTGAGAGGTGGAAGCAATGCATTTGTACACCAACAATTCAGTGAATCAATAAAACGTGGCATCTGTGCACAGCCATGAAAAGAAAGGAACTCCTGACACACACTGAGAAAACATACTGAGTAAAAGAAGCCAAGGGCAAAGGACCACACAGGCCATTTGTAGAAACAGAGCGAAGGTTGGAGATGGCCAGGTGCAGGGGAAAGGCGGAATAGAGAATAATCGCTTAGTGGGCACGGGGTTTCTATCTAAGCGGACGAGACATGCTCAACGTGGTAGTGTCTTTAACACTTCCCAAACTTAGTTGTGTATATTTTACCAAATTGAAAAAAATAAAAATAAAAACGGGAGACTTTTAATGACAGGAAGTAGCTGACCATTGGAGGTAAGAAGGAGGGACATTCCTACTGGAACAAATAGCTGGTGCCAGGAGCATATGGCAACAATGAACTTGAGTCATTTTGTGCTTTTTCTGTTGTTCTGTGCACAACTCGCATGAAATGTTAAGCATACGTTTCTTTGTCAAAAAATGTATTCCGAAAGGAAGTTGAATCTCGATGCTGGAGGAGTCTGGAGCCATGGTGAGGGGATTTTAGAGTTCTTGCAATGTATTACTCAGGAAGGTCAAAGGTCTTTGGCAGTTGGTGGCCTGCAGTTCTGGCATTCCACAGCTCCTGACGCTACCAGGGTGACAGTGAGCTGAGGTTGGCAGGGTTAGACCCACCAGTGACAAGTTGTGTGCTTATGGTAGATGGCTTGGCCCGAGTTTCCTCCTCCATGAAATGTAAGGTTTGGATGAGATGAAGAACAATGGCTTCCATAATCTCTCTCCCTTCCCTGGCAGCAGGCACAGATGGTGACATGTGAGCACCTCAGACCTCATTGGCCCTGTTCCAAATCAATATCTTTTTACAGATTGGTTCAATATTTATTTAGCTGGGGAAAAGGGAGCAGTTGAAAGCAAATAATTCTTTTTATTAAAGAATATTGTATTTGCTAATTTACTTAAACAAGGTAAAACAGGATTACAGAAAAATTTCTCTCACCGATTTCTTTGTTCTCTCACTTAGGTTTTCCGCATTCATCATGCGGGAAACTAAATGCCAGGTGACCCACAGAAGATGTGTTAGGATCAAACACACACATCTCCCCTGATCCACAGTGGCAAGTCCCAAGAGCCCATGGTAGATGCCTGAAACAAGAAATGGTACCGAACCCTACAGGCACCGTTTTCTTCCTATAAATACATACCTATGGTGAAATTTAGTTTAGAGATTAGTCACAATAAGGCATTAACACCAAGAGTGCAAGGAACGTTAATAATGAAGTTGAACAATTATCATGATATATTGTAATATGTTGGGTCCCAGCCTAACTGAGCAACTTTGGGCTAAGTTTTAGAATATAATATGGGGCCGGATGAGGTGGCACACACCTTTGGTCCTAGCGAGAGCATGGTAACATGCGCCTTTGATCCCAGCACACCTTTGTTCCCAGGAGGCAGGTTGATAGCTTTAATCCTGTTTGTTAATGCTAATAAGCTTTGTTCCTGCTTGCTGAGCTTCCTTTTGAGAGAGATAAGGCTAAACAATGCAGTCTTGGGTTATAAAAGGGTTTGGATGATGGAATAAAAATTTGAGATTTGCCCGACATATCTCCAGGCCCGTGTGTCTGTCTGTCCCCGCCTCATCTCTCCCAGATTGAGCCCTGTCTCCTGCTGGCCAGTGAGACTTGGGCCACCCGCAGGGGGCCAGGGGGCCACAACCCTCCGCAACAGTAATAAAAGTTATTTGAATGTGGGTTTTCTCTCTTTCTTTTAACTGCTTAGTGAGGGTTTCATAGGAAGGTAAATGTTTTGGAAAAGGGGTGTGTTATGTCACCCCCCACACCCCTGAAAGATTTCCTCACACTACTCAGAACAATAACTTAAAACTTAGGACTACTTTTGGAATTTTTCCATTAATATTTCAAACTGCAGGTAAACCGTGGATAGTTGAAACTATATGAAGAAAACCCACAAATAATGGGAGGGGTTGAGAGCCTACATATTACGTCTAAGCACATGGCTGTTAAAACTGTACATGTCAAATATAAATCACCCAAACAGAATATGCCTAAGTTCTACTTTGCGTTTAAACCCTGCTATTTCTTGTCTCTTCATATTGACATTGTGAGCTATCTTCTGTGAATAACCACTGGCTTTTTAAGTTCCTTCCATTTTCTTCCCCAATTAAGGACTAACTTGAATTAGCAAACTTTGCAATCAACCAGACAAAGCAGGAGATAGAGAGAGGAAGATCAGGCTGTGAGTTCCATTTCCCTAGTGCTGAGTGGAGAAGGTCGTTTTAGATCTCTGGACAAAGGGACTTGCTGAATTAGACAGCACTGGAGGCGGAGGTTTGAGAAAGGCAGCATTCCTCAACCAGAGGGCTGGGTGGGAACACTGCACAGGGAAGGTAGGAAAGGCAGGGAAGGTAGGGATGTCTCACAAGGCTGAGGAGTCTGAGCAGACAGCGACAGGTCAACGCGGAACCGCACGTGCTCTCCACCCTTCTTTACTGCAACTGTCAGACATGGTTCCATTTCCTCATGCAAAACAAACAAACAAACAAAAAGTAACTAGGTATAGTCTCCCCCACCACGGCTCTCACAATCTTTCAGCCCCCTCTTCCGCTCAGTTCCCTGAGTCGTGGTGGATGAATATTAAGGCTGCTTTAAGGTTGTGAGCTTAGGGGTCTTTGTGTCGAAAATCGTTGGTTTCTGTCTCACTGGCTTATCCTGTGTTGATTGAATGGCTGTGGCTGTGGGTCCCTCCTTTCTCCCGTCCTTCTCTGCGGGGTTCCATATGGATCCTCCACGGTATGACTGTGGTGGCTCCTCTCTTGCAGTATCAACACAGTTGGGCCAGGAGGACCGGGCTGAGTACTAGGCTATCCAGGGTCCCCTGCCACAAGGACTGATCCAGACGGCCCACGGAGGAGGATATCCAGCTGATTAGGGGTGGGGAGGGGGGCATTGGGGAATTGGGGATAACAACTCATTGTTTGCCCACTGAATAATGTAACTCATTATGGACAATAAATATATATTTAAGAAAAAAAATAACTAGGAAGAGAGAAAGGTCAGGAGAGCAGTTCTCAAAGATATTCCTTCTCAGAGAAGCATGAGTTAGCCAGGGTGGAGGTTGGCTCTCTGACCATAAGCACATTTTCTATCTGGGGAGAGAAACCAGCCCCTCGTCTGTCTGCCTGTCTCATTACAGTTTAGCTGAGACAGCTCTTGAACTTGGTCTGTGATCATTAGTATGTCCTATCACATGACAGACCTTTTTCACTGCCATAGTTTCTTCTAATAAATATTTGATTGCTGTCTTAATTTCGTTGCTTTTGATCTAGTCTCTTATTTGTCCTAATTTATCATATGGTTTTCAACTCTTCATTAAAAAAAAACAAACATGTTGACTTCCTGCTGTGTGACTTTTCAGGGAAGTCCATTGTTATTTACTCCAGATAGAGCAACAGCAGACCAAAGAAGTGGTTCTGCCCCAAGTCTCACTTGGTGAGATGATGAGTTAGTTTTCTGGGGTTGCTTAGAGGAATATGGTGAAAGAATCTGCTTACAGCAGACCTTACACTTAGCCCCAGAAATGACAGTCAGCAAAGCAAATAAGGAGTTCATAAGTTCATAACTGTGCTCAGCCATTCAGCCTTAAAAAAGGAAGCTGTGGTGTTGATAAAAAAAA
>PVHP010030916.1:0-21294 GCA_004024765.1 Zapus hudsonius | reverse complement strand
TCCATTACACAAGTGCTCCTTTGTTGGTTCGCTGTTCCCTCCCAGTAGGAGGTGTGGTCAGCCTACTCATGGCCGCAGATTGTGTTTCATGTCAATCGTCTCTGTTTACTCCAGCTGTCATTGATCAGTTTCCCCTGGCAGCCTGTGCAGTGCCTTCCAGCACTACACTAACTGCCTTCTGGGGGCTGGATACCATTCTCTAATTCTTGTTTGTGTTTGAAGGATGGATTTTTTTCTCTTCCCTTACCTTGGTAAGGAAAAGACCTAGATTCTATGGGGCTATAGAACACTATGGATTTATATTTTGGTGTGAGCATTTAAATTAGGAACGGATATTAATCGATAATTTCTTCTGAGAACTAGAGGCTACTAGCATGCACAGTGAGTAGATTGAAAGGTCACAATTCCTACAACCTTTTGTCCTCTCATCATTTCAGACTCATCTCAGTCTATGCTTCACTCTTGAGTTAGTTGGAGACATGCTATCCTTAAGTTCTTTCATCAATTGATGGCTCCATAAATAACAAGTTGTCTCCATATACTTTCAGGTGAAGACCCAGAAGAACGGCGTGGGCAGGTTCTCATCCTTCTGGTAGAGCAGGCACTTCATGTTCATGACTACAAAGCAGCCAATATGCATTGTCAGGAGCTGATGGCCACAGGTGAGTGGACCACTTCCTGATTACTGTGTCAGGTCCTTTTCACAGGATGAATAATGGAAAAGCTCCATTCTGAAATCAATTGTCCTGATTCATAAGCTAGCCACATTTTTGCTTGAGATACATTTTATTAGCAGTCACAAGTACATATGCTTAGATATTAGTATTAACATTAACTTTTTAATAGACTCAGGTATTTTATTTTATCTGAGATTTTGGTTATTTTCTATTTAAAATATGCTTAAATTTTAGGAACAATATTGCATAAACTAATGCTATATCATGTGTTATATAAAGTAGGACTAAAATTTTTATGAATATCTACTGTTTATGACTATAATCATTTCTATTTTTTAAAAGGGTGCTTTTTTTTGTAAGATCTTTAAAAAAATTTAGTTGAGATAGGGGGTGGGAGAGAGAATGGGCACTCCAGAACTTCTTACCACTGCAAATGAATTCCAGATACATGTACCATTTTGTGCATTTGTCTTTATGTAGGGAAATTGAACCTGGGTTGTCAGGCTTTGCAAGCAAGCAAAACTGGTGCTTTTTAAACTAATATTGAAAAATTAGGAGGGTATTTCAATGTAAATACTTTCCATATTGAAATTTCTGTTTTGTGAGAATAAGCAGATTTGATTGTGTAATAGTTTCTCATCTTAAGAACACATTGCCCATGGAAGAGGACATGATATTAGCTGTGGACTCTGTACTACATACTCTGCCCCTAAACTTGTACTTGAATCTGCATGGAAAGGCCATTGCCTCTACCAGGGAAAGCACAGGGCTTGACTGCTTGGTAACGCATGCAACTACTTACATTCATGCACTTTTGCTGTGCATGATTGAATCCAGGCCCTCGTGCATGTTAGGTGAAATTTTTTACCTCTAGATTACTTTCCTAACCTGACTTGTGTGCTTTTTGTATGTCTGCCTTTAATGAAAACAAAACAAACAAAATGAAAACAGAAAAACATCCTAACACTTATTAGTCATGCAAGGAAGACCATTCAGTTTTATTGTATCAGAGAGATTGAATTTAACTGTTAAACACACCAAGGGCATATGGTATATTACCACCAGAAAGCAAACTGAGGGGCCTATTGATTGAAAATTACTAAAAGGAGGTGTCGAGAGAATTGGGGTTATTGCTATATTGATAATTGCTCTAATGGACCCTTTCCTGTATGCAGGCCAAGGTGAAAGGAATTGAAGATTGTCAGGTGAGGGATTTAATCTGGTTTTAAGGATATACACATGTTAGCTCAACTGACTTCAATAGAAATTTATGAAGACGATTGAGGGGTAAGGCTGAGGCCTACTTGAGATGAGGGCTCAGGAACCTCTTGGAAATTTTGGTCGAGGAGAGAATTTTTGGCAATATGTCACTTGACAACCTCAGCATTAGAAAATTGTTTTCATAACAGAGCTTCATTCTATGATGTTAACCAAGTTACTTTGCACATGATGCTCAGAATAATTGTTTTCTGTACTAATATTATCCTATCTATGCAAAATCTATTTAGAGTTCTTTTAACAATTTAACTCCTATAATACCTGAATTATTTTTCACTTTATATTTTAGAAAAATTTATCCTTGAATGCATGATGCCTTTGTTTTTTAGAACAGAGTAATACTTTCATATGTAAACTCTTTCCTTTACTTAAGAATGAAAATGTTTTTTTAAGAATTCATATTATTGTCTAGTAGAAAGATTTCTGCTGTGAGTCAGGGTTGGCTCAGTTTTTGGCACTGACCTTAGATGTCTTTTTCTAGAAAGCAGATGATTCTGTGTGTGTACCTAGCTTAATATTAAGTCTCTTCATCTGGCACTTTAAAGTTTCTGGTGTGCTTTTACATACTGATGTTACTTAGTTTCCTACAACCCAAGAAGAAGGGGTATTATTACCCCTTTGTAGTAAAGGAACATGTGGGATTAGAGCTTCTGTAAGCTCATAGGAGTTGATGGTAGAGTCATATGCTCAGTATTATTAATTCAGAATGTCTCCCTTTCTACACAACATCAATGCTTAATGTATTTGTTTTCATTTTTGGTTATCCTGCAATTCAAGTGTTCTGTCAGAAATGTGTTTGGAGTGGCAGTGAACCTTGTGGACAATAAACCAGTCTAATCTTTCTGTATTGGCTTAGATTCTTATGGCTTTCTGCATCATGTGTCACTAACTCGGTTTGCTTTACTACCATAGAGCTGGTGCAGGAGTGTGTTGTGTTCCACATCTTGTATGGATAGTGTTTTCTTTTCTCTGAACATCATTCATTCATTTTTTTTTTTTTGCCAACTTTTCAGGCTATTCAAAGAGTTGGGACGTATGTAGCCAGTTAGGACAATCAGAAGGTTACCAGGACTTGACCACTCGTCAGGAGCTCATGGCTTTTGCTTTGACGCATTGCCCTCCTACCAACATTGAACTTCTTTTGGCAGCTAGCAGCTCTCTACAGGCAGAAGTAAGTGCTCCTAAATGAAATAAATCCTGACCAGTATATAGTGCATTTGGAGGCGGGGGGTGCATGAATCTGAGACTTCTGGTCTTTTTTGTATCTTGACAGTTTTCTAGAAGAAAAATAGTTGTTACATGAAAAGGAATCTTTGTGTATGTGTGTGCATGTGTGTATTATGTGGTTTATCCATATGTATATGCATTTGCATGTAAACTTATATACACACATGTGGAGGTCAAAGTAGCATGTTGAATGTTTTCCTTTATCACTTAACCACATGTTTCCTTGAAACAGAGTCTCTCTTGAACTGGGAGCTAATGCTTTTTAAGCCTCGATGGTTCTCCAGTCTACTCCCCACAGGACTGGGATTACAGACATGCAACGCCATATTCAGGTCTTAATATGTGTTGCAGTTCCCTTCTTGTGGCTGGGACAAAACACCCAACCAGAAGCAGCTTATGGAAGGAAAGGGTTTCTTTCCAGATTATAGTTTTGAGGGGAAGTTTCATCATGTCAGGGAAAGCATAGCAAGAACAGAGAGCATGATACCACATCTTGTCACATCAGCTGAGAGTAAGCAGCAAGAATGTGCTAGTTTGCACGGGCAAAGGGGGATAAACTAAAGTCCCAACCTCCCACCCTAGTGACATACCTCCTCCAGCAAGATCGCACTTCCCAGAGGCTCCACCAGCTGGGGATCATGTATGCAGCTGGAGCACAAATGCATGAGCTGTGAATTTTCATTCAAATCACTGCAACATGGGTGCTGGGGGTTGAGCCATGGCCCTTATACTTCTGTGAGAAATGTTCATATCCACTGAAATATCTCTCCAGGTCTGTGAGAAGGAATTTGAAAGGCTATTAAACAGTGATAATAGTTTTACTATGTCAAGGAAGAATATGAAACTGAAAAATTGAATGTAATTAGGAAGTGAATGCATATGTGGGGAAAGTTAGTGTTGTCAAACATAAAGTGCATGGGAAGCAAACTGAATCTGAAACTGAGTTAAAGCAAGTTTTCACATAGTCCCTCAGAAGTCCTTTAGAAATTGAGAGTGGGCTGGGCCTCATTTGAACAGATGTAAAATTTCTAAAATTGGGCTGGATCTGGATAAGAGAAGTAGTGAGTGTCCTTATCTAGAAATCCTGTTAAAGATGTGAAGAGACCATGGAACCCACATTTTCATTTCAGTCATTCATTACCTTGTGTGCCAGGCTTTTCATGGATGATTCCCACTCCTGGACCTGTCTGTTCCTTGTCAAACTTAATGGATGTTGTCTTGATATAATCCTGTTTTCCCAAGCTTCCCATTATAAAATAACAAGTGTTTCCCTCAAAAAGACAAATATTTTCTAAATTACAAGACTGCATGTAAAGGGAAGCAATTTTTAAAAATTCAACTCTTTTATACTATAATGTTTTTATTTCAGATTCTTTATCAAAGAGTGAATTTCCAGATCTATCCTGAAGGAGGAGAAAATGTCACTGTTGCACCATTAATTAGTAAAGTACTACAAGAGGTAAGTAAGATGAGATACCTAGGAGAAAAAGTTGGAAAGGTGGCCCTAAGTAAAACATCACCCAAACTCATATAGGACAAGAGGTGGTGGTATTTTTTGGTGTGTGTGTGTGTGTGTGTGTGTGTGTGTGTGTGTGTGTGTGTGATGGAGACTACTTTCCAATTTTGTGTTTGTGTGAACTATAGTATTCATACAGAAAAACACTCAACAGTGTTCAGATCCAGAAATTATCACAAGGAAAATACCCATGAATTATTACACAGATAAATAAGCACACACCAACTTGCTACAACTCTTCCAGTATAATTTCTGTCCCTTTCATAGATCATTAGTGTCCTGACTAGTCCTAATAATTTATCATTGTAGCTTTTGTATTTTAAATAACTTTAACACTGTATACATATACACCCTAATATGATAGTTTAATATTACCCTGTTTGTGCTTTACAGAAATAGTTTTGAGTGAGATTCACTCATACTATATGTGTAACTAGAGTATTTTTCTCTTTTCGCTATATAGAATTTATTATACATATATACTACAGTTTATTTGTCATAGTGGTGATTAACATTGCTTTGTTTCAACTTCAGGTACTAAATGAAATCTTTTTTTTTTTTTTTTAAAGTAATTGTATATATGTCCTCACCCCTACTGCCATTGCTGTGGGTACCCTTCTCAGTGAGGTTATGGAATTCACTGTGGGGCATGAAGGCCTTAGTCAGTTCCTGTGAGGTAGGGTGGGGGGACTCTGCCTCAGTGTATTCCTACCCACTCTGTGACTCTTATAATCTTTCTGGCTCCTCTTCCTTAGTGTTGCCTGAGCCATGGAAGGCCTGCTTACATTCTGATTTAGTGTTGAGTTCTCGGTAGTCTCTGGATTTCTGCTTTAATGAGTTTTTATTGATCACCATGTCTGTCATCATTGCCCTGGAGATGGTTGTCAGGCTAGCAGTAAGAGCAGTATTCCTCTGTGCAAACAAGGATATGCAAGCCTACTCTTTTCCAGAGAACAGTGGAGGCTTCTATCTGAAGACTATAAGTTTCCTGGCCATGGGATTCTGACTTGGTTTCCAGTACCAGATATGAATTCTCTACCATTGAGCTGGCCTCATTTCTAATCAGAGAACAGTTTCTTACCAACAAAGGCTGCATGTCACTATTGCACAAGTATTTACTTCTTGTCTGACTAGCTGATTTCCTAGTCTTTAGGGTCCCCTGATTAATAATGCAATTGGTGATCCTTGCCTCCAGTATGGCTCTCCATTATTGCGAGAGCTAGCCTGGAGGGAGCTCGTTTCCCTTTTGGTTGCAGCATGGTAGTAAACCGAATAATTTTGTACTTGTCTTCAGGCCTACTTTTTTTTTTCTTTTTTTAATTGGCTGTATGTATCTTGACAAACTCATTAGTACTACGTACTGCCTGTAGTACCCCGGTGCAAAGCTGATGTCGTAGAATCAGTTTTTGTAACTAGGGGAGGAGTATTTAGTCTTTGCCCACAGTAGTATGACTGTCCTCTTCCCACGCCTTGTCAGTTTGTTAAACACATGTTGAATCTTCACATCTTCCCAGTTCAGTGTTAACTGACCTGAGGGTCTCAGAGAAGTGTGGGATGTGTCTTTTCGTCCTTTATATGGAGTTTGCCCCTTCCTCTTGTGGTGCTGACACCAGCGGCTGGCCAGTGGACATTCCTCAGTGAGGGACAAGCTGTGGACATGCACTGTCTAGTGTGGTACTCAGTAGCCACATGTACCTGTTGAGCATCTGAAACATAATTACTAGAGTCAAAATTTTAATTTTATATTTTGATTGATTTGTGTTTTAAGTGCCACTTGAGGTCACTTGTTCTCATGATGGATACCACAGCTTTAAAGCCATTCAGCCCTCAGTAGAGGATCGTGCTTAGTGACCAGCAGTGAAGAGAGTGCACATTTTTTGTTAGACTCCAGGCCTTACAATAGTATGATACATTTCATTTTTATAATTACATGCCTAGAAATCCTATGATGATTCTCTATAGACTCAGAGCAGTTCTCTTCTGGCCTGTGGTCACTGGATGTTCTGAGTTAGAGAGGAGTTGACTTTCAGGGTTGCACTGATGATTTACTTTTTACGAGATCTCTGTGGTCTACCCCCACCCAACACAGATCCTGCTGTAATGTCCCTCTGGAGCCCTCGGTGCTTTTGCCCTTGATGCCTGAGCTACCATTTTGTCTTCTCTCTGATTCTTTCTTTCTTTGTCCAAAGGATTTCTTCTTACTTGTTTCCTTGAGTCCTTTAATTGTTACCTCTTCTCTATTCCTTAGATATTCTTACTGTATTCTGTTCCATCCCTTTATAGAATCTCCTGTACAGTAAGTGAAACCGTGTCAGTTATCTTTGTGCTCCCTTCCAAGTACTTGTTGCATAGTGAGTGTCTAGTACATGCATGCTAGAGCCCAGTTCAAACCACCCACTGTGTTAGCTATAAAATAAATAACATATGGTGTCAAGGCTCTTCAGCCGAGCTCATTTGTTTGTCCATAGTGGTTGTTGAGGTCCTGCAGTGTTTTGGGCAATCTAAGGGATGTAGCATAGCTCTATTGAGAGCATCTTTCTGCTGAGCTAGCTCCATTAGTTTGTTCTGAGTCCCTATCATTCTTTAAGAAATCCATGAAAAGTCCTTTGTGACTTTTGGGTTTCCTATTTTCTACTCTTACAATGAAACTGCCAGCCTGGTCCCTTGGTGACTTTTCTAGATTGGTCTGTGCCTTGCTGCCACCAGTTAACACATATTGATGATGACCACCAGCAGTTCTTTGAGTGTTCTGCTTAGTGGAAAAGCAGTCCTCCAAATTGATATTTTGTTGTGTTTTTTTTTTTTTTCCTTCTTAAAGCTTTCTGTCTTCTCTCCTCTTTTTAGCTAGTTGTAATAGATCTAGATTTCATGAAGTACTAATCTAAGCCCTCAATGAATACATTATAGCTTTGATTCATGAAGAACATTTCAGTGTTATAGCTACTATTATTAGGCTAAAATGTAGTGTTTAGCCATAAGAAGGCATGTATTACACATTAGCGGTAGATATAATAACCACATTAAATTATAACTCATAAATGAGTGCATAGTACTTAAGGCTTTCATTACTTCAAGTTGTAAGAATTTATTTATCCCAGCAAAATAAAGTCATGGTGGTTGTGTAGTAGTAGTCACATTAAACAAGTGGAAAACACATATTAGAAGATATGGCATTGGTTATTGTGAATAATATATTTGCTTATAAATAGAACAAAATGCAGACTCTCTGAATAAGTACAAAATAACAAATTTCCAATTTCTTACTGATATTTGTTATGCCTTTTAAACAGAATAGTATTCTACCACTTAGAGTATATTAATATTGTGCTTAACTGATATTATCTATATCACTTAGCTGATGGTGTTTTCCCCAGATAAATCTCATTAGAGTTAGAAATAGATTGTATATAGGGTTTCCATTAAAATTCATTTCACTGTAGGAAAACTTGTTATGAACATTTTAAGTGGCTACAGATTTATACAATTGGACTAATTCTTTAGAACTAAAGCATGTTCTTTGGAAACTGCTAATAGGATGGTTTACTTGAAAAACAGTGAGCAAAATGGCCATTAGGTTTCAACATTATGGCCAGTATTTACATTTTCCCTTTGCTGGCAATTGGTATTTGAATTGTTTCTACTTCTTAGCTATTATGAAAAATGCTTCAGTGAGCAGTGACATTCAGGTCTTTGTTAGAGCTGTTTTCATTTCCCACCTTGGTGTACCTAGGAGTGGAACTTCTATAAAGTATGTTTATGTTTAATATTTGAAGAAACTACTGACCTGTTTTTTTAAAGTGGCTGTACATTTGTGTTAGTAAGATTTTCCTTGTTGGGACAAAATTCCCAAGAAAAACGTTGTCAAAAGAAGAAAGATTTTTGTTGTTGTTGTTGGGAGAAGAGAAGCTCATGGTTTTAGACCTTTTAGGCTTTAGGCACTTGGTTCTGTTGCTTCTGGCTTGGTTCATACTGAGCCAGAATTTTGCAGTGAAAGTGTGCTAGAGCACCGTTGCTCACCTCATGGCACACAGGAGGCAGAGGGAGATGAGCTATGTGGCCTGAAACAAGACTCAGCTCGAGAACATGCCTCAGTGGCCGCTCCTCAGTCGGCCCCACCATTTCCAAAAGTGCCATTGAGTTATGAATCCATCAGTAAATTTAACCTATTGATGAAGGCAGAGTCCTCATGGTCCAATTAGTTCCCAAAAGGCCGCCTCTGAAAATTGCTTTTGAGAAGACATCTTTGAAACATGAACATTTGGGATGACTGACTATCATAGTGGGTTTTTTTTTCATGTGTACGTTGTATATATGCTTTGTGTATATTTATGTATTTGTGGGTAGGAGGGTGGGTGCCTGTGCCAGAGATTGCTGCTGGGTGCCTTCTTGAGCCAGACAACCTTCCTTCCTTCCTTCCTTCCTTCCTTCCTTCCTTCCTTCCTTCCTTCCTTCCTTCCTTCCTTCCTTCCTTCCTTCCTTCCTTCCCTCTCTCTCTCTCTCTTTCTCTTTCTTTCTTCTGAGAGATAGGTTTTCTGGCTTAAATCTAGAACTTGTCAATTCTGGTAGTCTAGCTACCCAGCTTGTCCTGGGGATCTCCCATCTCTGCCTTCTGAGCACTGGGATTCCAGGCAGCCATCCACCAAGGCATTTCTGTTTTCCTGGAGATTCAAACTCCAGTCCTCAGACATCTCCCCATTCAAACTACACCACTTCTACTTTCTCACCAGGAATATGTTCAAGTTTTTGTTTCTGAACTTCTTTAACACTTAGTATTTTTAAATCTGTTTTACTGGTTTATTTTTTTAAAGCTTTTTATTGACGACTTCCACAAATATAGGCAATATACCATGATCCTATCTCAAAATATTTTATATTAAAAAATAATCTGTTGTTAATATTATATGTGTGACAAGATGTTCAGTAGATGTGTGCACCATCATTAATCAGTCTCTGGCTTTGCTTTTGGGCATTTAGATTGTGCCTATTTCTCTCTATTTTAGACTTAAAATTTCTGGGCATTTTATGTGCAAATCTCTGCACATTAATGTTGGTAGTATGTTCTGGAAGAATGTATTGTTAGGACCCCGGACCCCCGACTCAAAAGAAGACTCTGACCAAATCTCCTATGCAACACGCAAAGGGTTTTATTAAAAATTACCAAGCATGCTCGGGGCTCATTACGTAACCATAGCAGGTCAGAGGCAGTGATCCCAGAGCTAAGTTTGAGCAGACCCTTTAAAGAGAAAACAAACATACATCACAATTTGGGGAATCTTTACAGGCTTTTCCATTAACCAGAGCATCTGCACATTCCTTCCATATCTATAGAACCCATTGGCCAGGCCATTCTCAGTATTTACTGGCCAGGCCATTCTCAGTATTTACTGTGTTTAACCACAGATGCAAGATTACAGGGAAACAAAGGCAAGATTATAGGAGCAGGGTGAGGTGGGTGAGGCGCATACCAACATACCATTCTGGATTTACTTTTCTACTTTCTTTTACTAATAATTAGCTCCCTCTTGCCTTGAGATTTTCTACTTTAATTTTAATTTTAATTTTACTCTAACAGTATAAGGGGGATAATTTCTGGGGTTTGGTAGTTTTGCTTTCAGGCCTTCATCTAAGTGCTCCTTTGGTTTTGTTTACTATTTGTGAAGCCAGCATACCACTAACATTACAGTAAGTCCTCATTCATTTTTGTTTTGCTGTTTTTTTAAGAAAACTTTTTATTGACATCTTCCATAAATACAGACAGTATACCATGACCAATCATAATATCCTCTTACCACTCCTCTTTTCCTCCTCCCAATACCCCCCCACTGAATTCCTCTTTTTTTCTAAGTAGTTTGTCTTCTAATTTGATGTCATTATTTCTTCCTATTGTGCAGAGCTTGTGTTCTTAGTGCCAGCCACTGTGAGATCATGACTATCAAGACCACTTTGTTTATGTTAGATAGCATTGTAGCTGTCTCCCATTCTCCTCTTCTGCAATGGTCCCTGAGCCTTGCAGCATGTGATAGAGATGTCTCAGTGCTGAACACTTCACTGTCACTTCAGTTGAGCACTCTGGACAGTTTTGAGTCTCCCCAGCGAACATTGCCATCTGAAAAGAAAAGCGTCTCTAAACAAAAAAGAGAGAAGCAATAATATATGGATATAAATATAAGAATTTAGAGGATAGTTCGGTGGTCATAATATATCCATCTAGCCACACAGTAGTAGTAGTTTTCCTCTTTAGGGCTTGTTACCTCCCCAACCATAGGCTTTTAACTAGGTTTTCAGTACTAGGCATGAATCCCCTACAGGGGAGCTGGTCTGAAATCTAATCAGAGAGCAGTTGGTTTTCCTCAAAACAGAAATGCCACCATTGCACCAGTTTTTTTTTTTTTTTTTAAATTTAAGTGTTGCTTGACTCTGACTCTGTTTGCAGGATCTTGACATCAGTGATTTGGGTGGTGCCACCACAATTTAGAATCAGTTTTGGCCTTTCCCTTAGCATGGAGGTCTGGCCAAAGGAGGAAATGCTGTGCTCATTGTCATTCTCGTAGAAAGAACACTGTGTTCAGTTGGTAGCTTAATACTAAGATGCAGCTTATTGTTCGAATAGATTTCCATTCAAATTAATGTTAGCTGCTCTCTCCTTAGCATTACAGTTGGAACTCCAGGATTTTCTTCTTTTCCTTCAAAAAACTCCTGTCTTGCATTTTTTCTATTGTTTAAACATAACTCTTAGCAGTAATGCAGTTTTACTCTGTAGCTGTACCTGTCATTGAACCTACTTTCAGAAGACATTAAGACATCTTCCAAAATCATATATTCAGCTTGTATCAGTGATATATATTTGTCATAGTCAGCCATGACCTTGGAGAGCAGATTCCTTTCTTTCAGCGATTTCCTTTCCAAAGAGTGTGCACAGTCCATCTTTCTGTCCTTCCTGGGTGGAAACACGTCAGGCATCTTTCCATTGTTTTTTAATGTAAAGCAGTTGGGCCATAATCAAAAGCCAGTCTCTGGGCCAGTAAATTAAACTTGCTTTGAGGTTTCTCCAACTTCAAATCTTAAATCTCAGTCCCATATCCGTAGCCAAGCACACAGTCCATTTCTTAAATTCAGCCTTGGTCAAACTCTCTGGGCATAGACAGTAGGATGCATCCACTCCTTGGCCCAGGCACACACTTCTATTCAAGTTTTCTGCAGTTTCTCCTTCCCCTTAGAAAGTTCACAAGCCAAGCCTCCAAATGCATTTCTCTCTATACTGAGCATTTCCAACTTCTCACCAGAATAGTCCATAAAACTTGTCTTACCACTCTGGAAGGCATGTTCAGTTGCAAGTATCAAGTCCATATCCATTCCTCCAGCACTTAAGTTCCAGAATATCAAAATCCACATGGTCAGATTCATCTCAGCAAATCGCCCCACACTCTGGTACCAATCTGTTGTAGTCAGTCACACGTTGCTGGGATGAATCTCCAAACCAGGCACTATTTGGGGAGGAAAGTATTTATTGAAGTAACAGACCCAGGGGAAGTTAAGGAAAAAGGCTGGCCCCCTTTAACAGATCCAAGCAGAGACAGAGACAGAAGCCCACCACCAGCACCTCAAGCAAGCACACTCCAAACTAGCAAACAAGAGGAACTCCAGGCTTGAGCTCAGACTGCTTTTTGCATATGTATAGCTAGAATTCCAGACCCACCCCAGAAACACCTTAGGGCTGAACCCTAGATCTGGCCAAGGTGACACACCTCTTCCAGCCAGAAATGGCTGGAGACAATTTACAATTATAATAAACTTTTGAATGTATTGGGGGACATTATTCAAACTACTACAGTATTGATGTCAGTTTCTTTTTACTTTCATGGAAACATGGTATCACTTACCCACTGGGAGAGATTTCTCCTGCACTGTTTGGATTATACTTCATGGTGGCTACATCTGTTTTCCATTCTTCACTTATTCTCCTTGAGATCTTATTTCCCCACCATTTTACCAGAGCAGCTTGAATCTGAGTCATCAGTGATCTCATGACATTCATGGGTCAAGTCTCAGTCTCCATTTGATGCTGACCTATAATGAATCTTTGTTTCCAGGACAACCCATTTATCCTCTTTTCTTCAGGCCTCACTTGCCACGTGTTCCCATTGCCTTTGCTGGTTACTCTTCAGCTTCCCACCTAAATGCTACATCCCTGGTCTTAGTTTTATAGTCTTCTCTATCTGCAGTGAATCTCGCCCAGGATCATGGTTTTAGGTACCACTTTTGTTCTTATGATTCTTTGTTTTATGGCTTTAGCCCGAGTTCTAGATTGTATGTACTTACATTTTTGGCAATCCCAGCTTTAGCGTGATAAAGTTGAACTGCTGATTTCAGCTCTCTTCCTGTTCTCAACTTCTCCCACCTGTAGGAGCTCTTGAGCTCCTTCTGTATCTCTCCTGTTCACATCATGAACACCTATCATCCCAATTCTTGGCTCTCCTTTACACATGTCCGCTCTGTT
The DNA here is from genome assembly GCA_004024765.1 of Zapus hudsonius. Taxonomy (NCBI): domain Eukaryota; kingdom Metazoa; phylum Chordata; class Mammalia; order Rodentia; family Dipodidae; genus Zapus; species Zapus hudsonius. Next base: position 8,099 of record PVHP010030916.1, on the reverse strand, counting down.
GTAAAGAAATCTTTCGGTTTCCTGCTCTCAGTGGACATGAAATTGGACTGTATTTTATCAGTGCAATCAGTACTATACCTTTGTCTACGTTGTGCTTGTGTAACTTGCAGCCTGCAGCAGGAACCATGCATCCCAGGATAGCCATGAATGAGGGCCAACACATTTGTAGATGACAATATCATATTGCAGTGTCAAAAAGTTGGTCACCCCTGGTAAATGATCATATCTGCCCTAGTTTCAAAGCAGTGTTTTTCTCCTTTTTTTTTTTTTTTTTTTTTTTTTGCTTTCTCTTGCCATATAGTTTATTGTCAACAGAGCAATCACAATGGTTCTTTTAAAATATGTCAGATCATAGCAAATTTTTCATTTGGAATAAATCTAAGTGTTTATAAATTTACTAGCTGCTCAACTTTATATCCTGTTTTCCAGATCAGTTTATAGGAAGCCAGCATGTGTACTCTGAAATTTATCCTTATATTATAAGACACAATTCTTTATTATAGCAGTTGACCAATGAGAATTGTTTTAGTGAGGATGCTTGATATGTGGAAGTACTTTGTTCTTGTGAAGCCCTTTGGTAATGCTATCTTTTGTTGTAGGATTTGAAAGATGCTATTAGTACTTAGTAAGTTAACCTCTGAGCTACATAATATACTTGACATTAATTAGATTCCATGTTAAATTTTATGCTGGGGATTGTTGATCTGGTCTTGGTGTCTAATCTATTTCTGTTATTCTGTACTCTAAATTAATTAGCACTTTGCCTTTAAAATAGAAAAAGTGTAAGTAGTAATCATCTTGGAAGTAAATTTTGCCTAACCTCTTTTTTCTTTCCCTATTATATGTAGTTAAAAGAAACTATTTTCCCCATTAATGACTTTGGCTGCACTGTGATCTTGGTAGACTGCCTCCAAATTATGTGCTTATTCTGTGGTCTAAATGAGCTTTTCATTTCATTTTCTCTTTTTTTAATTTTACTTAGAGGAAGCTCTTAGAAGAAATCCTTCTATCACATACACCTCTGAGCATGCAAATTTCATTTATCTTCTGAAATAATCTTTCATATTTCATGTTTTAAATTTCCTATCTTTAGCTAGCCCATCCATATGAGTAGAAGTAAAGTTTATGTTTATTTTATGAAATACAATAATGGTTTTATGTCATGCATATTTTGATACCTTTTAGGTGTTTTGAATTACCTCTAGGTGAAGTCATATTCTGCTTAAGTGCTGTGTTTCTTACCATGTTTATATTTTTAGTTCTAGATTTGGATTAGTTGATGATATACAAATCATTTGATATGCCTTCTCAATTAAGAAGATTCTAAAGATGAGCAGGAATTCAAAATGTGACACGAAACTCTATTTAAGTAATGTTATTCTAGATACAATATTTTGAAAATACATCTTCAAATGTTTAAACAACACAATAACTACATTCTAATTCTAAATTCTTACATTTGTACAGCTGTGCCCTGCAGAGATTCTCACATATTCTAGGAATGTTATGATGAATAAGCCAGGCCATGGCTTTTGAATAACTTTCTCTGTCACCAAGACAGAACAATGTTAGTGTGCTATGGAAGTACATTAAAAGTTTGTATATAATGTTGTGAGTGGGTAGAAAGGTAGTGTATGGTCGTTGCAGCTTAGAGCAAAAACATTACAAGATGCCATTAATAAGATTAAAAAATAATCCACAGAGTAATAAATATCCCAATTCATATGTTGAATAAGACAAGTGTATCTAAAACTCATACAAAACCTCTTGCAACAGTATAAGATGTACAACCAGTAGAAGAATATGGGAAGGTTAGTGTCATGGTTGGATCCAGGTGTCCCCCACAAACAAATGAATGTGTTCTCAGTGATCAATGCTCAGCTGATGGCAGTTCAGGAATTAGAACCTCGCTGGAGCTGTGTTGTTGGGGTGGCCTTATGGGGTTATAAGCCAGCTTCCCCTTGTCAGTATTTGGCACACCTTCCTGCTGCTATTTCCAGTGCTGTGGCAGAGGTGATGTTCACCCCTCTGCTCATACCATCATTTTCCCTGCCAGGATGGAGTCTCCCCTTGAGCCCGTAAGCCAAATAAAACCATTCCTCCACAAGCCACTTTTGTTTGGGTTCTTTTTGTGCAACAACTAGAAAGCTGACCACAACAGTTTTGGTACCAGGATGTGGGGTCATCTGTTGCTGCTAGAACCCTGATTCTATGGCTTTGGCATTTTGGAATTGATATGCAGGAGGAATATGGACGGATTGGAAACCTCGTCATAAGAAGTGCCTTGTAGTGCTGTAAGTACAGTGTGATGGATCATTCTGGTCGGAGTTACAAGACCTGAATGTAATGAGAACTATGGACTGTGAGGTTTGGCTTACGAGGGTGAGAAAGAACTTTGTTAGGACTTTGCCAGAAGCAGTTTGTGTGAGAGGCTTACTGTGTTCTGCCTGCCTGTGTTCTGGATACCTGTGCAGTGTTGCTTCACATAAAGATGGACTGGTGTGAGCAGATGGAGATGGCACAGAAGGAAAGATCTTTGGGTCAAAACTGCTGCCCATTCACCTGCAATTGTTTGAGAGGTGACAACCATTGAGATTGGGCCAGCTGGTCTGCATTGGAACAACAGGAAGAATGCGGACTCTTTGAAGTAAGGGGCCAGAATGCTTTGTTTTCCCCTGGATTCAAAAGTTGACAGCCCACCTGGTTCTGTGGATTATAACAAATGCAAGAAGAGAAGGTCATTGGATTTGCAACACAGTTCTGTTTTTGAAAAACGGCCATTGGCATGTGAAGCAGGTGTGCTAGGTGTTTGGGTTCTTTCTGCAAAGCAACTAGAAAGCTGACTGCAACAGTTAGGAACATACAGATTACCAAACACTATGCCAAAAGGTGGTTAGCTTCATTAATCACGGCCAAGATGCAGATTTAAACCAAGAAGATTATAGTATATATTAACAGGAATCACTAAAGTAAAAATGATGTGCACTAGAGTGTGTGTCTTGGGAGGTGGATTTGGGACCAGTAGACTCTTATTACTGATTAGAGTGTAAGTTGGTGCAGCCACTTGAGACAACGCTTTGCTCTGTTGCTGAATCTGGACCTCTGCATCCTGTGTTTTAGCAGTTTCACTGTGAGGTTTGTACCTGAAAAGCACACTGTGTTCAAGAAGCAATCCAGGCAGTATTGCCGGTATTAGCTCAACTCCAGAGACTATTCAAATACTCCTCTATACAAAAAAGGTTAAATAGCCAGACCTGGTGGAGTAGGCCCATCATCCTAGCTCTTTAGCAGACCGTGGCAGGAGGATTATAAGTTCAAGGCTTGCCTGTGCTATAGTCAGTTCAAAGTCAGCCTAGGCATCTTACTGAGAGCCTGTCACAGAAAGTGAAAACAGGGCCAAGGATATCAATGGTAGAGTGCTTACCTAGCATGGCCCAGGCTCTAGTTTAGTCTCTGTGTGCTCTAGTACACATACATACACACAGATTAATTATATGTGGAATACTTGCATTTGTGATTATAATTGCTGTCCTATAGTATGAAAATAGGCTAAGTAAATGCTGCTATTCTGCTGCATGTCAAGATGGCATTGAATCTGACAGTGGCTTGGTGGCATTCTGTGAGAGGCTTCTGGAATTCTCATGGTGCTGTGTTTCTTTCCTGGGGACTGATTATATTAGTGTTATAAACTGATCAAACTGTACACTTTTACTTTAAATTTTTAAGTGGCAGCTCTTACAATGTAGCCCAGACTTGCCCTGACCTTCACCTTTTAGCCCATCCTTGTCTCAAACTTCCCGTCCTCTTGCTCTCTACCTCTCAAGTGTTGGTATTACAGGTGTGAACAAGTAATGCCACTGTTAAAACAACTTTTTGTGTTGTCTTTCAGTTTTTATATACCATGGACATACAAAGAACATTGTGAAGTCCTGGCACATAGCAAGCATTTTAAAATGGCAGCTCTTACTATATCCCACCTTTTCAGAAATGTTAGGTGATGGGTCCGTCATCTTCTCCACACAATAAGATGAGTAACTTTCTGGCTTGCAGATGTTGAAAGAAATTAGTCCACTAGGTTCTTGAAGATCTCTGTAACTGGGAAGGAAGGTTGCATTCTGCTCTAAGTCTACTCCAGTTCTTGGAGGTTAAAGAAATACATATTACTCCTTTCTATTTTCCTCCCTTCCTCTCTTCAAAACTCAGTATACATTTCATTTACAGCCTGTCTCTGGAATGGCCCCATTTTGAGTGTTGCAGAATCCCAGGGATTAGCTGCTGTTGTGTTGGGCATAGTAGGTTGAAGGCAGCTCTGGGTGTGTTTCATCCAGTTCCCACCACCTACTGAGAGTGGTGGCTAGACTGTGTTCTCTGCAGACCCAAGAACCTGAAAAGCTCATCCCAGAAACAGACTTGCAGAAAAGGTTTTAGCCTAATTGTATCTGTTGATTTAAGCCATGTTCTCCGTTCCAGAATAAAGATAGTATTTCAAATCTCTTGGTTATATTTTGTCATGTTACTGTTTTTTAATCGGCCAAGTTTAGTCATGGATCACAGAAACCTTCTAGTTATTATAAGCAGAAGGTGATTTTTTTTAATGGTTTAGGGATTCTTTGAAAGGCATGAATCTTTAGGAGTGGTGTTAATAGTTAACCCTTACTGTTCAAAACCATGATTCAGAACTTGCTTTTGGAGGGAGCTAAAGTCTACCTTGGGAGCTGGGAGATGAGTTTCAGTGCTATCCCTAGATGACAACTCCTCCAAGGTGCAAGGTAGCAGAGCTGAACTTAATACCTGTCCTCTAACCCCCTCTAGAACTACTGCAAGCAAGACCCAGCAATGCCCCTCACCAGTAGAAAGGCTGCAGGAATGGCAAAATTTCAGCCTCTACAATTGTTTTGCTTCCCAGATCTTATGCACTCCCAGAATTCTGAAGTGTGTAGATGAAATCTGAAGCATCAGTTATAAGAAAAACTAGGAAACGTATTGTTTAGCTTCCTAACTTCTAACAACAGGATACTTTGCAAGGAGGGCAGACTGTAGTAGCTTGATCTGAGCTATTGGGCACAATCTAAATTCTAGGTGAAACTCCATTTTCTGTTGCCTTCCTATATTTCAAACAATTGTTTTTGTACAATTTCCTTATAATATACAAGCAAGTTACCATTATTTCCCCTTCATTAATATGTCAGCCATTTTCTCTGTGTTGCTTTCATAATTAACTTGTACTATGTAATGATGCTTTGAGTTCATGGGTATACCTTTTCTAAATCCCATTAGCAACCTCTTTTGGGTGAAGGGCAAGTTACAAGGAGTTTAGAATACATATGGGCAGCCATAAGCAACAGTTTATTAAGTGTTAAGTAAATTGTGAGCACTGGTTAACATATGTTAAATATGTTTCTGATGTATTTATTTTAGAAGAATAAAATGGGCATTAATTTAAGTGTTTAAAACTGATATGCTCACTTACTACTAACACAAATGTTGCAGCTTTAAAACAGTGCATTTGCTTATTTTATATTTCTCACAAGACAGAAATCTGACAGCCATGGCTAGGTCTCTGCTTATAGTCTTCCAAGGCCAAAATCAAACGTCCCATAAGGCTGTGCTATTTTCTAGAAGCTCTGAGGGTGAGCCTGTTTCTATACTTGTTCATGCTATTGGTTTACTTTTTTATGTTGTGGACTGGAGATACTTATAACAGTGCTGGTGTCACCTGTGTGCTGTTCTCAGTTTCTAGAATCTGCCCTTGTTCTTTGGAACGTGGCCCCCTTTTTTCAGCTTCAAGGCCAGCAGCTACAAGTTGAGTCTCCTTTTGCTTCAAATCTCTCACTTCTTCCCCGTGGCTTCTTTCAAAACACATGCTTTCTGGCCCTAGCTGTGACATGCTTTCTGCTTCAAGGGCTCACATGTTATGTTGGCCAAGTGAGGTATTTCATTTTTGTCTTCCTACCTCCAGAGCTATGCTCTTAATCACATCTGCAAAGTCCATTTGCCACGAAGTATCAATTACTCATAGGTGACAGGATGAGAACGAAGGTGTGTCAGCCATCAAGTGGTTTAAAGCATATATTTGTCTAAAGTTTTATGGGGTGATAGACCAATAAATATTGAGTGATTATATGTTTTGTTACTTACATAGTGCCTTAATGAGTGATTTGATGCTGAGATAGTTACACTACACTGTCTTCTGTTAGTAACAAGAACACCAAGTGTTGGGATTGGAAGATTAGACCTTAATTTTTGTTTCACTTAACTAGGATACTTTAAAAAATCAACAAAATCGGACATTTAACCTAAAAAACAAATAGAAATAGACACTTGACCATGAAACTTATTTTTTTTGTAGTATAATTCAAGTTGACCAAAAGCAGGAGTATGTGTTATTTTTGTTTAAAAGACCATTAATATACATGATTTTTTTCTTTGTGTAATCTTCCAGGTGAGTCAGTGGATAGTTAGAGGTTTTGCTGATTGCTCAAGATTGGCAATTTGTATATGCTGCACCTTTTAAACTGTTAATCACCCACTTGTTTGGATGAATAAAACCGCCTTTTACATTGTGAAGGTAGATTATTGGAATCTTCTGCTCTTGTGAGGTCAGAGAAGCATTGTTCACACAAAAATTTATTTCTTAATCTAAAAAATACTCTAAATGGTGTGGCTCTTAGATTAGAAAAAAAGAAAGAACACAGTTTTAAAAAAATAAATATTGCTGAAAGTGATTATTGACTTAATGTGCAATGCTGTATTCTCATTCCCATGTCTTCCTTTGTAAAAGGCTCGTGGAGGAACATTCTACTGGTGCTTTGTTTCATACTTAATCAGTTGCTTGAAAAGATGAGCTTTTTAAATTTATATTTGTTTCTAATTCTCATTATTTAAGCAGTCATATTATTTCTGCTCTCCTCTTATTGGTGCTCTTACCCTTTGTTCTTTTTAAAAATAGGAGGAAGTAAGTCCTCTAGGCAGCAGTTCAGCAGACCTCTTACACTGGACCACTGCCACCACCATGAAGGTTCTTTCTAACACAACCACTACCACCAAAGCTGTGCTCCAGGCTGTCAGTGGTGGGCAGTGGTGGAAGACGTCTTTAGCTTACCTCCGACCTCTCCAAGTAAGCCTTCTTTTTAGAATCAGTTTTGTGATTTGTTTTCATCTTGATTATTAAAATAATCCCTTAAGGAATCTGGTCCTCTCATCAGACAGAATGAGCAGTCTTTTTTTTTTTTTTTTTTTTTGGTTTTTCGAGGTAGGGTCTCGCTCTAGTCCAGGCTGACCTGGAATTCACTCTGTAGTCTCAGGGTGGTCTTGAACTCATGGTGATCCTCCTACCTCTGCCTCCCGAGTGCTGGGATTAAAGGCGTGCGCCACCACGCCCGGCTATGAGCAGTCTTTTTATAGAGTGTAATACACTCTTGTGCATTTCTGGCATAGGTCACTTATGCTCATTTTGGTAATGTTTGGTTTATATATCAGAATTAAAACTTACTGACAAAAAGAAAATGATCCAATCATTGTTGAATTTCTCTTGCTATATTTCTATAAGTGAGTAGTTGAGGAAGTTTGGCACCAACTTGGGGTAGCTTAGCAGGCTCTTCTTCCACTTTGAAATAGAGATCAGGGTTAATAGTAGAGCTTTTGAGATGACTATGGAAGGCATCTTAGTCTATTTTTCCTCTGCTGCCTTCTCCACATCGACACTTTTCAGTCCTCTGGTCTCATACTAGAAAAAAAAAAGTAACACTTGCTAGAGATACCAGTCCATAACACTCTTGGAATTCTCATTCTATCCATCCACCCCACCATGCATTCATGCATGCATGTCCAGCCAGCCAGCAAACAGTTAGTAGTCATTTTCTATGAGTCAGTTCCAATGCTAAATGCTGGGAATGCAGTGGGGAAGCACATCATTATAATTCCCTTTCTGTATAACATAATGGTAGGTGATATTGAGTAGTATAAAAAGTTCAGTTGAGCAGACCTGTTGCCAACATGCTGAATGGGGGAAAAGTGGAAGTACTCATAACAAAATCAGAAGGAGACAAAGTTCACTACTCTTATTCAATACAGCCCTAGAAACAGCCAGAAAAAAAAAA
>PVHP010030915.1:0-21370 GCA_004024765.1 Zapus hudsonius | reverse complement strand
CGTTTACTATTTTTGCGTCTGTTTGCTCTTTTTATCTTTTAGGGCTGCTTTACCCCTAGTATAAATTTTCTCTTGTCTTATCTTAGGAGGGTTTGACATCCCTGTAGTTAAACCTTTTATAAACTTTTAGCCATTAACCTTCCTCTGGATGGCCTGGGTCTTTATGGCCCATGGCCTGGGTCTTTTATGGCCCGGGAAGAGTGGTAGCATAGTCAGGGTGGGGAGATTCGTGGGAGGGGTAGAGTATACTTAGAGAAATTCCAGGCCAGTTATGGTCAAATCAAACAGAACTCTGCTATAAAATAATTTCTAATTCCAGGATGTCATTTCTGGTTCTTCACAGCTAACAGACTTCAGTGATATATGTCAAAGTGTTTCTTGTCTCAGAACTGTTACATAATAAACACTACATATCTTAACAAAAAAAAGACAAATAGGCTAGATCAGAAAATAGGATCCATTTTTGTGAAACTCAACTGGCTGTCAAATACTACCTTATGGGTCAAAGGACAGAAAAGGTTACTTTTAAGCAAATGTAACTAAGAAACAAGCAGGTGTTGCTACTCTAATACCTAACAAAATTTGCATCAAACCAAAATTAATAAGAAGAGATGAAGACCACTTCATACTGATTAGGGGAACAATCTACCAAAGTATATTAAAAGGCTAAACACATACACACCCAAAACAAAGGTGTGCTTAATTTTATAAAACATATTCATAACCCCTTTCCACATGGATGGATCCAGTGTGCCCACTGAGGATGATACCCAGTGGATTGGGGACAGGGAGGAGGGAAATGGGAATACCAACAAAATATTTGCTCATACAATGTATCTAATTTTGGACAATAAAGATTTTAAAAAACACATTCTATTAGATACAAAGTCAGATATAAATCCAAACACAGGAATAGTGGGCATCTTGAACACTCTACTCTCACTAATTGAAAGTTATCAGAACAAAAATTAAGTAGCAAAATATTGGAGTTAAATGACACTAGGGATCAAGTAGACCTAACAGATATTTACAGAATATTGTAACCAAACGCTATAGAATATACATTCTTATCAGAAGCCCATGGAATTTCCTGTAAAATATAACACATATTAGGATACAAAGCAAGTCTCAACAAATTTAGAAAAATTGAAATAACTACTTACATTTTATCTGAACACAATGTAATATATCTAGAAATCAACAAGAACAACTACATAAAATATACAAAATTATGGAGACTAAACAACATACTATAGAATATTGAATGTCAAAGAAATTAAGAACAAAATCAAAGCTAGATAACTACCATTTAAGCAGAAGAAAAAAATCCATTAGAATAGCCGGGCATGGTGGCTCACGCCTTTAATCCCAGCACTCAGGAGGATCTGAGGATCACTGTGAGTTCAAGGCTACCCTGAGACTACATAGTGAATTCCAGGTCAGCCTGGGCTAGAGCGAGACCCTACCTCGAAAAAACAAAAAATAAAATAAAAAATCCATTAGAAAGAATCATTCCTAATTTGGTCATTCCTGTTAAATTACATGGTAATCTTAAAGCTTATTCAAATAAATATTCAAAAAATTTTCATATCTATTTGTAAATCTATTTGGTCTATCATACAAAGTTTTCATTGTGTTTATAATCATTAGTCTTCGAAATCGTTGGTTAAATAAATTAATGTCACTGATTGTCAAAATTATCTAAAACTTTCAGGTTCCTTAGCCCAAGACACACCCATTTATTCTTTTAAATATAAAATTGACCCCTTTTGGACAACATCCATTATCTCTTTATAAAATAATTACTGGAACCCTATAAAATGTACAAAGAGCTATATGAACCATCTCTGATAAATGGATTCATTATATACTACTATAAGAAAATTTTAAACATAGAACTCAAAAAGTAGAATTGTTGCAGTCTTCTCACAGTGAGCTCCCAGAAGAAAAAGAAGAGGAGCAAGAACTAAAACCAGGTGATTTCATCATTTAGGAAAATAAAAGAAAGAAAAAACCAAAACACTGTATCAAAAATTGCCATCCAGTCTGGAGGGAAAGGACTCTTATCACAGGCTTCTAACCAGCTCCTGTGTTGTAAAACATTAAAAGATAAAACTCTTAGATTCATGACTCGCCAACTTTTTCTAAAACCATATCCACATGGTCTTCCAAATATATCTGAGTGATACTCATTTTCAACTTCATTGAGTACCGCAAGTAACTAAATTCAAAAATGCTCTGGCGTTTCTACCAACTTACACTTTTTAAATATTCATTAAATCCTTTTTTAAAAATTGTCTGAGATATTTAGACTGTTCCTTGGCACATCTCTAAGTGATAGAAATAATAATAACCCTTGTCTTAATGAAGTTATAAATGAGACTAGTATATACTTTCACTAATCATGATTTTGTTATGGCCACTTTCTTACTTGGACCTCCTATCTTGAAATAAGTCTTCACATTTAAAAAGATACATTTAAAATAAATAAAATAAATAAAAAAGATAATTTTTAACAATAATTTTGTAAACAATTCTGTCATTATCTAGTATAATTTGAATGAAAAAAATCTAGTTTTTAAATTGACAAAGGATAATTTAAAATCTTCCAAAATGATCTCCATTTGGGGTGTCTCTATTTTAAATTCAAAATCTTAAAGACAACGACAAGCAATTTTCTTCCTACTATGGGAAAAGAGAATATACACTGGGCTCAATCAAATGAATTCCTATGTTACTAATGATATTTAAAATAGTAAGATACAATCAAATAAAGACTACAAAAGCCTTAAGATACAACCTGTTAGGGATTCCCAAAGATTTAGGTTGACACTTCTTATCCAAACTACACAATTAACCTCCAATTGTAATGGCCAAGGCTTGTAATGGCAGGTGAGCACTGAAAGCTTTCACCCATGGTACTGTCCACAAGAGTCCGAATCTTAGTATGCCAAAGAATTGGACGAGAGAGAGAGAGAGAGAGAGAGAGAGAGAGAGAGAGAGAGAGAGAGAGAGAGAGAGAGAGAGAGAGAGAGCGAGAGAGAGAGAGAGAGCAATCTCTTTATCACAAACGTTTATTTATATCAGAGCAAGTTCACGGGGTTGGGAGTAGGATTGGGAAGGCAGCCCACCACCAAGTGGCTAGGGAGATTCACAAGGGAATTGTAAAGGTACACAGAGTCACCAAAAAGTGCACAGAATCACCGAAAGTGGAGAAATACACACATTTAAAGAGGAAAAATATCTCCCCTCCTCCCCCCTCTCAGATCCAGCCAGTGTCCAGATCTGGGGGTTGGGGGAAGGTGTTAAACTCACCACCTGGACCCCAGCTTCCAGCAGTAAGGAAAAGGAACAAAGAAGAACGTGTCCCAAGCTTGAACCAGGACCTTTAAATGTTTCGCTGGGGGGAGTGTCAAGACCCTTCCCTAGGAGTGTTCTTGGTAACCTGACATGTGGTCACTGTCAGAAACCACACCCTATCTACCTGTGGGGTAGGATCTTTCTCCTAATCCCTCTCACAATGGCAACAACACTTAAAATATTTTATACCTTAAGAACAGATTTTTTTCTTTATTAAATGAGTATTTAAGGTTTCCTTTAGCTCAGGTAACTGGTGTTGAAAAATTAAACAATTTTCATATTTTTCCAATGAAAAATAAATATGACAAACTGGCCTCCATTGAAATCTCCTATCCCTTTCTAATTATAAAATATGAAACAAGATTTGATTATGCTCACAAACCTATGAATCCTCATTTCTTACATGTCCAACCTTTTTGTTTAAATCCCTGTCAATAATAGTATTTGATACACAGGAAAAAACAATTTTGTTTAAAGGGAATTTAAAGTGATGCTATATTGTTATCTGTATTCTGCTATAATGTAACTTTCCATTTCCTTTCCCAAACTAAAATATGATAAAATACAAAAATAATAGAATGTGGTAGTTTGAATGAATATCCTCCATTAGATTCAAGAGTTTATTAAAGGTTTTCTCCAGGTGCCTGGCTGGAGAGTGTGTCACCTTGGATGGATCCTGGGGTCCAGCCCTAAGGGGTATCTGGGGTGAATCTGAATTCCAGCTATACCTATGCAAAGATTAGTATGAGCTCAAGCCTGAAGTTCCTGCTGTTTTGCTAATTTCAGTGCTGGAGTGTGCTTGCTTGCTTTTTTGGTGTTGATGATGGGTTTCTCTTTCCCTGGACCTGTGAAAGGAGACCAACCTCTTTTGCCATTATAGAACTTCTCCTGGATCTATAACTTAAATACTTTCCTTCCAAACCTGTGCCTGGTTTGGAGATTCATCCCAGTAGCGTGTGACAGACTACAGCACAGAACAAATGAATTAGTCACAAATAAGAGCTATGACAATTTAGATATTAAAGACCAATCTTTCCTAAAATTAAAACTGGGTACTCTACATGAGGTTACAACTATGAAATCAAACTGGTCAAAATAAAAAATTAAATTTAAAATATAAATTATTTAAAATACCCTAAACATCAAATAAAATAGTTCATATAGTACAAATAACTGTGGATACATAGGAAAACATATAGTCCATCTAGTTAAAGGATATGATTTTTGGTTAATTAAATTCCTGTTTACCTCATCTGTTGCCTTTTCTTCTTTAGGCTATATTATGTTCTTCATTATTTTAACTTTGTGATTAATACTCATATTTATATTTTACATATAAATTTATATTACATTTAGAGGACAGAAAAAGAACAATCAGTACCAGATTATAAAAGCTTATAAAACTGAATACAATTTAGGGATTTTGTCCTTAATGGCTTGATCAATTATTTCTTTTGAAGACTGCTTTCCTGCTTCATCTTTATCAGATCCTAAGAAGGAGCCTTCCTAGCACTATGGAATATAAGATAACATTTGGCCTCCTAATACACAAAATGTAATGCTTGGCCAAAAGAGGGAACTGTAAATTGAAGTTTCCAGAAAAAAAGCTGAACCTGTATTAAAAATTCCACAGAACTGATAGACTGATTAACATTTTGGTGATTGTGGAGGGCAGAAACTTGGAGAACAGGTCTGGACCAAATTAACTTTGCATACCTTTTATCCCTCTTATAACCATCTAATGCCCACACTGCTATTTAATTTAGCATACATTCTTTGGGAGTATTAGTTAAATCCTTTAATATGCTAAAAGATCTCTTGCTTCCACCAACTCATAGGCTAAAATTGTTATTAGCTAACATCTGAGACCTATAACAGACATTTCCTTGCTTTGCTATAGTACATACCTGATGTTTCACCAATATATTTGTAAGTTTTCTTGATTATTTTGTTCTGTAACTGTAAAAACTTCAAGAAACTGTTAACACATTTGAATGTTATTTGAGTAACCTGAATCCATATTCCCAGACCATGGTCATTCATGTTTGGCTCCAGAATCAACTGTCTCTTATTCTCTTTGAAGTGAGAGCTGTGTTTTCATGTTGACAGATTCTGAGGAAAGAATATAGCCACAATGTGTGTGGATTTATGACCTAATAACTGTGAGCTAATACATGAGTATTGTTTTACACTGCCAAATACGAGGTAATATGTTATATAGCAGGAGGAATTTAATATTGTCTTGTGATCAGTTCTGGGGATTATGGCCAGCACTTCTTTAAATTACATAGAATAGTCTAGAGAAGACAAGAACAAAATAGAGAACAGAATAACAGAATAAAACATTTGAAAGTACATGGCTTTTAGCAAAGTTAGATATTGCTTTACATTTCATGCTACTTAAAATTGTGTAGACTGCAGAGAGTTAATACTAATATCACAAGGCACAGAATTGAGGAGCCTGGATTCTATGCATGTTCTGTCACCAAGTAACCACATGAGCGCAGCCTTGCCCTTGGATCTGTCCTTTCTTCAGTTCCTTTGTCTGCTAAATGAAAAGAGCAACATTTATCTTTTTTTTTTACCAAAGTTTATAATGTACATTAAATTATTTCAGTTCTCCTTGAGTGTTAAATGAGTTTGCAGTCTAGATAAAGGCATAAATCAATATATACATTTGTACTAATGAATATATTTGCATTGCATATATTGGTACAATTAAGCAATCATTTATGGATAAAGGATGTTTATTTTAAAACTTTTATCTAGAGTTTTAAATTTTAACCTCATTGTAAATTATAAATATTTCTTCTAATTCTGATTTCAGTCTAGTTTGATCAGTTTCCTCATTTAGATTAAATTTTGCTTGTTCTGTCCCTCTAAATTTGTGCTTCAGAAAATTTTATTCTAAAAGTGAATTTAAGAATTTTTCTTATTTCTAAGTTTTCCTTTGATCAATGTACTATCACAATTTTTAAGGCTTTTACATTTGATATGAAAGGTATGCATTTTATATACACACACCTTTTATGGATCATGAAAACAAGGGGTCATTTAGTGATAAAACTTTTAATCTTCATTAAAGTATCTAGAAAAAAAGCTGAATTTGGAGCACATTATAAATGAGAAATAATTCATATATGGTGAGTACACAATTCAATTATAAAATTACTCTTAGTTCTAGATACTCCAAACTACCACTGTTTAAGTGAAAGTCAAACATGATTCACCATACTGTAAGATTGGAAGTGGAGCATGTCAGAACTTAAAGCAGGATTTATAAATGCAGCATTTATCAATATTTTGTTAAAAAGTCAAATACTGGATAAAATCATATACTGAGAAAGATCTCTGGCCCTAACCAGACTTCCAAGATTTAACCTGAAATCCAAGCAGAAAAACAGCATGGCATTTAAAAGCAATTTATGTTTATTATATGAGAAAAATATGAATACTAGGTGAACTGAGTGAAAAGCCAGGTTTTAGAACCTAGTTTTATACATGGGAAAAGAGGATTTAGAAAGGTGCAGTGATTTGCTCAATGTTCCACTATAAGGATGCAGACCTGGACTTTGAATCAAAGACACTGGACTCCTAGAGCTTGGAAATAAATTCTGAGTAAAAGTTCAAGTGTTAACCAAGAAGTGCTCTCTCCACTAAGCAAAAATACTTGCCTAAATATACATAATTCAATCTAACATACTTATTGATATAAAATGTATGATTTGTATATTTTTTGTTTTTTTCTGACACAAGGTTTCATGTAGCACAGGCTGGCCTTGAACTTGCTATGAAGTTGAGGATGATTTAGACTTCTCATTCTCCTGCCTCTACCTCCCAAGTGCACCAACACATCTCAATTATGTGGTGCTGGAGATCAAATCCAGGACTTCATGCATGCTAAGAAAGCATGCTAACTGAGCTATATCCCTAGCCACAGTATTTTATTTAGAAATTAAACTTGCATTATGGAACTCTTTTGAATCTTTGATATGAAATGGGCAGTGCCCCTGCAAATGTTTCATATTTGTCTCCTGATTACTGAGTTTGCATTGGCATTATACCTTATGTTTTTAATGTTTTCAGCCCTACACACATAGTGTGGAAAAGGCAATGGGATGTTTTCAGGCTATGTTCTGAATGGCAATATGAAAAACTCCATCACATAGAATCTGTGGATTTTATTCATACATTGTCTCCTAATCTTAGAAGGAACTTTAGAACCATATACTAAATTCATTTTTATCTTAACAGTTCTCCAATAACTTCACAATTAGTTATCTCAAAGGCCTTTACCAATACAAACTTAGTAGAGAACAGCAACAGCATGCAGAGATATTGTTTAAAATGTCATTATTACTGGGGATATAGCTCTGTGGTAGCTTGCCTAGCATGCCCAAAGCCCTGTGATTCAATCTCCAGCACTATAAAAATATCACTATAAAATTAGCAACTACTGTGATTTTAGTAAGCCAGGTAAAGAAAAACACTTCATAATTTTTCTTATGTCTGGAATGAAAAATATTCAAATTCATAAGAAGCAGAATGGTAGGTGAGAAGGAAATGGTGAGATGGCAATGAAAAGGTACAAACATTCAGCTGTTAGTTTGAGAGAACCAGTGTTCAGAATGGTTAATATTGCTAATAGTCAAGATCATAGGTCAAACATACTTAATAATTTGCTTGAACTTGAAATTTACCATGAAAAAAGCAAAAATAAAAGAATGAATTTAAATGTTCTCATCTGCCCTAAAAATGTGACCATCTGAGGTAACTGATATGTTGATTAGCTTTATGGTGGCAATCTTTTAATAATATATATATATATGTTTATCAAAGCATCATATTGTACTCTTTAAATATATATAATTTTTATTTATCAGTTATGCCTCAATAAAGCTGAAAAGTAAATTAATATGCATTTCTTTGGCATTTTAGAAATATATTCATGCAATCACTAAGAAAGGTACATTTGAATGTCCATCACACATAGTTAGCTCCCACCAATAATCAGAAACAAGATAAATGGCCATAGAAGATTTAAAAATAATTATGGGAAAGGCATATATTCGTACAATAATGTATCAAGTATTCTACATGTAAAAATGTGAAGACCAAAATATTAAGTAAAAGAAGTCACATAAAAATGTACACTTTCAATGAAGCTTAAAAATAAGCAAAATTTATCTTTAGTTTTATCGTACTCACATAAGAAATTATATGCAAATTTCACAGAATTATTCTTAACAGCCCAAAGTTCAAACAGCCCAAATGGCTGCTAGTAGATAAATCAAATTTGGTACAACTGAACAATGGAATATAATTCAGTGCTAAAAAGAATTAATTATGTATATATATCCTTCCTCAAACATAGTTTAACCTTAAAAATATTGTCCTAAGAGAAGGCAAACACAAAAGGTCATGAATTATGTAATTCTGTTCCTATGAAATTTACAATATAGGCAAATTCACAGAGAGAAACTGAATTAATGATTTCCAGAAGATGGGTGAAATGGTGAATGTCATTGTTTGATCCAGGTGTCCCCCACAAACAAATGAATGTGTTCTGATTGATCAATCCTCAGCTGATTGCACTTTGGGTTTTACAACCTCGCTGGAGCTGTGTTGTTGGGGTTGGGTTTATGGGGATTATAAAACAGCTTCCCCTTGCCAGTGTTTGGCACACCTTCTGCCATTGTTTGCAGTGCTATGGCGGAGGTGATGTTCACCCCTATGCTCATGCCATCATTTTCCCTACCAGGATGGAGTCTCCCCTTGAGTGTGTAAGCCTAATAAACCCATTACTCCACAAGCCACTTTTGTTTGGTTTCTTTCTGTGCATCAACTAGAAAGCTGACTGCAACAGTTTTGGTACCGAGAGTGGGGTCATCTGTTGTTGTTAAAGCCCTGATTCTGTGGCTTTGGACCTTTTGGAAGTGATCTGCAGGAAGAATATGGAAGGATTTGAAACCTTGTCCTAAAAGACACCTTGCAGTGTTGTAAGTACAGCTTGATGGATCATTCTGGTCAGAGTTGAAAGACCTGAATGAAGTAAGAACTATGGACTGTGAGGTTTGGCTTACAAGGGTGAGAAAGAACTTTGTCAGGATTGTGCCAGAAGCAGTTTGCTTGAGAGGCCTGCTGTGTTCTGCCTGCCTGTGTCCTGGGAACCTGTGGAGGGTTGCTTTACATAAAGATGGATTGCTGTGAGCTGATGGAGATGGCACAGAAAGAAAGATCTTTGGGTCAAAACTGCTGCCCGTTCACCTGCAACTGTTTGAGAGATGACAACCATTGAGATTGGGCCATGTGATCTGCATTGGAACAACAGGAAGAATGTGGACTCTTTGAAGTAAGGGGTCTGAATGCTTTGTTCCCCCCTGGATTAACAAGTTGGTAGCCCACCTGGTTCTGTGGAGTATTACAAATGCAAGAAGAGATGGTCATTGAATTTGCAACACAGTTTTGTTTTTGAAAAATGGCCATTGGCAGTGTGAAGCAGGTGTTCTAAATTGCCTGCATGGAAGCCCGATGGAGCCATGAAGATGAACTGTGGGTTGCAATCAAGACCCAATGAAATGCCAGGACTATGGATGGTTGCCAAGGGGAGCAGCCAGCACTGGATGAAGTTTTCCAGGTCTGTGAGTAGCCGAGCTAGAGGGACAGAATTGAATCTCCAAGAGACTTGTTCAAATGCAGGATCATTGAACTTGGAGTTAGAGATTGAGGTTTCCCTGCTTGTTTTAAATTGTTTATTGGTTCAATCTGTTTTTGCCATGCCTCATGTTTTGCAGTGTAAATGTTCTGTGCCATTACAGGTTTATTTTTTGGTATTATGGCTCAGCTGAAGGATGTGGGGACTTAGGAGTTAAGCTGAAAACATTATATGTACATCATGTATGATTATTAGTTTGTGGGGGCAAGGGGCAGACTGTCATGGTGTGATCCAGGTGTCCCCCACAAACAAATGAATGTGTTCTGATTGATGGATTCTCAGCTGATGGCAGTTTGTGTTTTACAACCTCACTGAATCTGTGTTATTGGGGGCGTGCTTACGGGGATTATAAACCAGCTTCCCCTTGCCAATGTTTGGCACACCTTCCTGCCATTGTTTGCAGTGTTGTGGAAGAGGTGATGTCCACCACTCTGCTCATACCATCATTTTCCCTGCCAGGATAGTCTCCCCTCGCGTGTGTAAGCCTAATAAACCCATTCTTCCATAAGCCTCTTTTGTTTTTGTTCTTTCTGTGCAACAACTATGGAGGCAGCACATTCCTCACTTGGGTATGTTACTTTGTCCCCTATACCAAGTGACTCAGAAGGCAGCTAGTTTTCAATGGGGCCCAGAACAAGAGAAGGCACTACAGCAGGTCCAGGCTGCTGTGAAGTCTGCTCTGCCACTTGGGCCATATGATCTGGCAGATCCAGTGGTACTGTAGGTGTCAGTGGCTGATAGGGATGCTGTCTGTAGTCATAGGCTAATTGCAGAGGAGGCCTTTGAGATTTTGGAGTAAGGCCCTGTTATCTTCTGTAGACAATTATTCCCCTTTTGAGAGATAGCTCTTGGCTTGCTATTGGGCCTTAGTGGAAACTGAACGCTTAACAATTAGCCATCAGGTTATTTTGCGACCTTAGCTGTCCATTATGAGCTGGGTGTTTTCTGAACCACAAGGCCATAAAATTGGCCGTGCACAGCAACAGTCCATCATCAAGTGGAAGTGGTATATACGTGATCAGGCCAGAGCAGGTCCTGAAGGCACAAGTAAATTGAATGAGGAAGTTACCCAAATACCTGTGGTTGCTACTCCTGTTAAGATGTCTTTGTCCCCAAGAATGCACCTATGGCATCATGGGGTGTGCCCTATGATCAACTGACTGAGGAGAAGAGGAATAGGGCATGGTTCCCAGATGGTTCAGCATGTTATGTGGACAGCCGCAGCATTACAGCCCATTTCTGGGACAACTCCAAAGGACTGTGGTGAAGGAAATTCTTCACAATGGGCAGAACTTTGGGCAGAGCACATGGTTGTACATTTTGCTTGGAAGGAAAAATGGCCAGATGTGTGGTTGTAAACTGACTCATGGGCTGTGGCCAGTGGTTTGGCTGGATGGTCTGGGACTTCAAAGGAACACAATTGAAAAATTGGTGAGAAGGACATTTGGGGAATATGTATGTGGATAGACCTCTCTGACTGGGCAAAGGATATAAGGATACTTGTGTCCCATGTTAATGCTCATCAGAAGGCAACCTCATTGGAGGATGACTTTAATAATCAAGTTGATAAACTGACCTGTTCTGTGGATAGTGGCCAACCTCTTTCCTCAGCCATCCCTGCCATTGCCCAATGGGCCCATGAACAAAGTGGCCATGGTGGCAGGATGCAGATTAAGCATGGGCCCAACAACATGGACTTCCACTAAGGAAGGCTGACCTGGCTATGGCTGGTGCTGAGTGCCTGATCTCCCAGCAGCAGAGACCAACACTGAGCCCCTGGTATGGTAGCATTCCTTGGGGAGACCAGCCAGCGACTTGGGGACAGGTAGACTACATCGGACCACTTCCATCATGGAAAGGGCAGAGTTTTATCCTTACTGGAATAGACAATTAGTCTGGGTATGGATTTTCTTTTCCTTACCAGAGTGCTTCAGCAAAAACTAACATCCATGGGCTCACAGAGTGCTTTATCCACTGTCATGGTATTCCACACAGCATTGCTTCAGACCAAGGAACTCACTTCATAGCCAAGGAAGTGCAGCAGTGGGCTCATGATCATGGAATTCACTGGTCCTTCTATGTGCCCCACCACCCTGAAGCAGCTATGCTTGATAGAATGGTGGAATGGCCTTTTAAAGAACCAGTTATGGTACCAACTAGGTGGCACTAGCCTGGAGGGCTGGGGCAGGGTTCTCCAGCAGGGTGTATATGCTCTGAACCAGCATCCTATATATGGTACTGTTGCTCCTATAGCCCGTATCCACAGATCCAAGAATCATGGGGTGGAAATGGAAATGGTACCACTCACCATCACCCCAAGTGACCCATTAGCCAAATTTTTGCTTCCTATTTCCACAACCTTAAGCTCCGCTGGCCTAGAAGTCTTGGCTACAGAAGGGGGAAGTGCTTCTGCCAGGAAGGACAGAGAATATTCCATTGAACTGGAGCTAAGAATCCCCCCTGGCCACTTTGGGCTACTGATGCCCTCCAATCAACAGGCCAAGAAAGGAATTCCAATGTTAGCAGGAGTGATTGATCCAGACTACCAGGGAGAAATTGAACTGCTCCTCCACAAAGGAGGCAAGGCAGAGTATGTCTGGAGTGCAGGAGACTCTATAGGGTGCCTCTTGGTGTTACCATGCCCTGTTATCAAAGTCAATGGGAAACTACAACACCCCAAACAAGGTAGTGTGAAAAATGGTCCAGATCCATCAGGAATGAAAGTATGGGTCACCCCTCCAGGTAAAGAACCAAGACTTGATGAGGTGCTTGCTGAAGGTGGAGGAAATACAGAATGGGTAGTAGAAGAAGGTTGTTACAAATACCAACTAAGGCCACGTGACCAGTTACAAAAACAAGGGCTGTAATTGCCATAAGTGTTTTGTTTTGTTTGTTTTGTATTAATTGCTAAGAATGTTTGTCCATATGTACACCAAAACCTTCGGTTTTTTCTCTATTATGTAATTAATATTAATTGAGATTATATCATTAATCATTGTTGAATTTATATTATTAGATACTAGGCTAAGCATTCCTCAAGGGACCTGCCTTATGTTGGGGAAGATTATGTGTTTCCAGTTGTATGTGGGATAGTTATATCATGTTAGGCAGAATCATGATATTACTTCATTTCTTCATTTTCTTCATTTGAAAATTAAGATGTAAAGAGATATAATTTGATATCATGTTGACAAGGGGTGGACTTGTGATGGTTAAGTTTATTTGTCAACTTGACCTATGTAATAATCTATAGTATTCTTGGGCGAGTTTCTGATTTTGCCTGCAGAAAGTATTGACAAAATCTTTTTGGGATTTTGGAGAAGGGAGGAGGTCCCTTGTCCAGAGTGAGCCCTTCCCCCCGAGTGGGTGGGCCTTCCAGAAGGGGACTAAATATAAGGAAGCTTGAGGGGAAGGGAAGCTCTCTTCCTTCCTCCCCTGGCTGCTGGTGCTTGTTCGTGACTTGCACTTGCATCCTGCTCTCCTACACTTCCTGGACATTGGAACCAAGTTTCCTCAGCTCACATCATGGACTGAAGAGCATCCGCTCCCCAGGGAGCCATCAGGCCTTCAGTGCTGGATTGGGACTGCTGAGGCATACAGCCACGTGGACTGAACAGCTACTGATTTCTTCACCTGTGCGTCTGCAGACTACTATTGTTGGACTGTTGTAAACTACCCCAATAAATTTCCTTTTACTACAATCCATTCTATCAACTCTGTTTCCTCTAAAGAACCCTGACTAATACAGTGAATGAGTGCTTAAGGGCTATAGAGTTTCTTATTAGAATGACGGCAATGTTCTGGAATTACACAGTTGAGATGATTCAACAACACTGTAAGTGAATGATAAACTACTGAATCATCCACTTTAAAATAGTAAACTTTATTCAAACTCTATCTGAATAATAAATAATAAACCTGTATCTATAGTTTTAGAAGCCAAGATTATTTACTTTTGGTTCAGAATAGTAGTGACTAGAAGAGGACATGAAAAAATTTTGGGGTTCTGATAGTGTTCTATTTCTTGTGGGTAGTAGGTCCATATTTATATTCATGTTGTGAAAATACCCATACCTCTATTGAATCTTATGTAGTGCTATAATGTATCCTTTAAAATGATGAAAAGTAATAAATTTAAAAGGTTAACGAATGCTTTACAGGACCAGTTATAATTCAACATATCAAAGTAAATTAAGAAAAGTTTAAAACATTCAATATAGCTTTATAATACATAACTTATAAGTTGTTATGTGAATGCTTATTGAATTGAATAATTTGCCAATCTTAAAAAGAAAAGGGAAATTTAAAAATTTATTAGTAACCCAATGGCATTAACACACAAAGAAAAAAACACTTATTTTAACAATGTTCTCAAACCAAATTGCTAAGTACATAAATTACAGTGACATAACTAAGGGAAAAGTGAGATCTCATATTAAAAATAGAAAAGATTTACTTAAGATTTTGAAAAATGAGGCCAAAAAATAAATACTATGCCTTGTAACATAAAATTTGATGTGATTATTATCACAAATTAATCAAAACAATAATTTGCTCCACAAAATACAAGAACCTAAGATGACTTTAAGTTCTAGTTGAAAATATCAAGTGCTAAGTTTAGCATTAATTAACTAATGCCAACACTACTCCCTGTGTTTGGCATTGCATATTCTAAAATTGGACTTAGCCTGGAATGAACTGCTGCTATACTTACTGAGTCATTGCCTGTGGAATTTCCATTTCAACTCTGTGCTGATTTCCCCACAAAAAGACACATGACCATCTATCTTCTTCCACATGAAGGGTAATATATTTTCATACTGAAATTATATTAATCCATTGTTTATGTAAACAAGAATGGGACATGAATCCTGATAAAGATCCTGATACTCCATTAATCACTTTTTTTTTCCAAAGCATAAATGCCTGAGTTGAAATATTCTTTTTCCTTATTGAAGTTTTCAGTCTGTCCATGCTGTGAGAATGACAAGGGCAATTTTGTTAATCATTTTTTTCCTTTATTCCAAAGTATGAATGCTTGACAGTTGGAATATTTTCATTTTGTGGTACCATTTTGTGATTGTTTTGAATCTCAAAAATCTAGAGCTATCACTAAAAGTTTTATTTTGTTATAGCATATATTATTGTGCTTTCCAAATGTTTAGTGACTAATGGTGTGTTCATAATTTTAAATATTTGCTGTATGATTACCCCATCCTCAACACAATTGCTGAGATATTAGCACTTCTAGCTCCCAGTTCCATATCACATGAAGCCCTTTTTTCCATCCAATGTACCTACATGAAATAATTACTTTCTTGTTAAAGTCTTGGGTTTTCTTTTTCAGAAAATTAAAAATTGCTTTTTTCTGAGGAAATAATATTTTATTTAGAAAAATAAAGGCCTTATAGATTTATTTATATTTCCTTACTTAAAAATAATACATTTGTCTTATGTCTGCAAATCAGTCTGATATAATTAATAATATTCAAACATAAAATAAATTTAAATAAAACATGACTTACTTCCAAGTATTTGTAATATAAAGCCACTAGTCTCAATTCTGTTTAAATTTTAAGACAATTTATCTTTATTGGAATATTAATTTTAGTTTTATTACTTAATTTTAGACTTTTGAGGGCAGGAGATGTACCTCAGTTGGTAGAGCCTATGATGCACAAAGCTCTGACTTGGATTTTCCAACACTGAAAAGAACTGGGCATGGTAGATTATGCCTGTAATTCCTGCACTCAGGAGTAAGAGGCAGGAAAACCAGACTTTCATCATCTTCTGATACATAGCATATTTGAAGCCAGCCTTGGTGAAAGAATATCCTGTCTTTAAAAATATACAAATTTTGGTCTATTAAAACTTAATGAAAAAAAAAACTTAATGAAATAGCTTATAATATTCTGCACACTTAATTTTTAATCGCAATTTTCAGTCCATACAATGAGAATGTTAAGTGCTCTTCTGTTTAAATCCGTATTATTCTAATATTTGAGCATTTAAAACTATATATTTCCCTTTGCTTTCTTTTTCTTTTTGTCTACGCTTGTGTATGTGTGTATGTGTGTGTGTGTGTGTGTGTGTGTACAGGCAGAATTTGTCAAATCTGCCCTCCAAAATAAGTAACTAACAGCTGCTTAATAAACTGATATTAATAAGAGATATTAATATGAGGTATTACCATAATATTCAAATTGTATTAGCATTCTTAGGAACAATAGTCTGCTTTGTTTAAAATGCTCACTTATGTTATATAGGCTCAGTAACAATGGATTTTACATACCTATAAATGTCAGTAGAGAACTAGACTGAGATAAATTGTTTGGGCTACAATGCAGGACAGAAAATTCTTCATTAAACAAAATTAAATCACTTGGTACTTATTTATGCAACTTATTTACTGTCTCTTTTCTCTTTTTGCAGTCCATTTTTTTTTGTTATTTCCCTTTGTTGTTATTGAAATGGAGAGAATATGTTGGAGTGTGTAGAAGAAAACTGAGGATATCATCCCTTTGAATTCTCACTTGATACATAATGTAAGCTATTAACAGAAAGGATTGTTAGAAACCCCAAGGGTTACATTGAAATTGGTTTGTGAACCATTCTGGTCCTATCTTTTTCAACCTTAAAAAAGTAAGTAAAAATATAACAAAAATTTTTATGAGAAAATATTGAAATTAATGACTAAGAAATATGTTTTAAATGTGAAGAAAATGTTGTATTAATAAGTACCATATAAAATAGCCATTAAATATCTGTAGTAAGGAAGAGAACAGTAGTAAGACAGAAATAGCAGCTCATTATCAAAGTGTCATTGGAGGCTTGTGAATACTATAGCTTTTGGTTTTCCTTTCTCCTTCTGATCAATGAACCCACATATTCAGTAAGGCACTGAAACAGGCATTTAGAAGCTACTTTTGCTAAACAACATTATCTTCTTAAGTGGGTCCATAAGTAACTAAGAGGAGAATGAGAGTACTGACATCTGCCTTCTTTATCTATTGCTTTACTTTGGCTTAAGTCATAAAGATACCATAATCCTAAACATGCACCTTGGATTCCTGAAAGAACAAAACCTTGCAAGAAAGAGAGACCTACTACCTCATCTTAGATGAAGGTAATTATCTATAAAGGAACAGAAGTAATTATCTTGTTGGCAACACATTGATCCTCTCAAACAATTTTTTGGAGTGGCCACCTTGCTAAACAAGAGCTAAGACAATGATCAACTAGATCACATCTTGACAAGAAATGCTTACCTCTCTGCTATAATTCTACCTCTATTTAAACTATGTCAGTATCCCCAGGAAAGACTTGTGGTCACTAGACTCCTTTATTTGTTCTTTTTTTTTTCTATTCCCAAAATGGACAGATTGAATAAATCTCCTCTCTGCTTTTTTACCACTATTTCTCTCTTTAATTGGCATACTAGGTATGAGTGCCCCAGTGTAGTCTGTTGGGGCTGTGGAAATCCAGGCATTTAACCATAAAATCTCAGGTAACATCACCAAGTTATTTTTGTTTCAACTTGGAAATAACTCCTTCATCCATTCCTTCTTTCTACCAATGAATTCCAAGCCTTCATCACAGAACCCTATAATACTAGATTGCTAAATGACCTTCCTATCATGATCCCCTTAAATCCACATTGCACATGTCTGTGATGTTAATATTTCCATATATTTATATTTTGATTTACCTTCTTAAGTATCTTCATTAGCTCTTAACCACTTCCAGAATAAAGCCTTATCTACTCTGTTTTGTCATCATACTCCTGTAGAATTTGACTTCATGCTTGTAGTCTTAGGGCACTCTTCTATATCCCTAGCACTCTACATTGTATTCCACATAAAGTCATTAAATTAATATAAATACAATACACAACAGGGTTCCTAATTTAAAAATTGTTACAGGCCCATCCATTTAAAATTGCCAAATGTATGAATGTATAAAATTTAGTTGTAATTTTCTTTTATGTAGATTTTTATCTAGACAATCTGTTCTGTAATCCACCAGAACACAATTGCTGTTAGCTTGTTTATTTTGCTTTATTTTTTAGACAAAGTCTCAAATGTAGCTCAGGTTAGCCCTGCACGCCTAACTTTTCTGCTCCCCCTTTGGAAGTGCTAAAATGACAAGGTTACAACCACCTTAACCCAATTTCAATCTTCTCTTTGAAAAACTGATACAACAAAACAAAATCCCACACATAATATTTTGCTCAGTTTTACTTAAATGATCACATATTTTTGAGTGAGCTTCATATGTTAGATTTTTTTAGTATTATAAAATAACCAAATGATATTCAGAGACCAGTGGGTAGGGGACAGAGAGGAAGGAAATGGGGACACCATAACAAGATTTGCTCATACAATGTATATAATTATTCATAATAAAGATGTTAATTAAAATTTGTAACTAAAGTTTGATATAAATTTTAAAAATAGCCAAATGAATGTGTTTAATTCTGAAGGATTATGAGTATTCCCAAGCAGAGATTTAATTTGTTGTTTTATGTAGGATCAAGGAATAATCTAAATACCCTGTTAAAGTTAATCCTTTTTGTCTAGATGGAAAAATGAATCATTTCCTCCACAGAGAAAGATGACCTTATATTCTATTAGGTTTCAATTCTACTATTCAAGTTTTTAAATTATGTAATATTATAATGAAATTAGTGTCAGAAATGTCAAGATTAACATGATAAATATGCTTAACAGGGTTTTCTGAAATCAACCTTCTTACAAAGCTTTTTGTTAATATGTTTTCAACTGGAATTTTTAATAAATCAAGGAAGTTTAAAGAGGCACAAAAAGCAAAGGAGATAAAAGTAAATCACCTCATTGTATAAACTCATTGTTTAGAAAAGGGTAAATTTATGTCACAACAAAAATGTAACCATTATGTTTATAGCCACTATTCTGACTGTAAATGTTATTTTCATCATCATGCTGGAAATACTGTATTCAGAGAAATCTTAAAGACAATTATAAGATTTTTATCCCATGAAAAATAAAATTTATCCTTTGGAAGTTCTAAAACTTAAGTTTTAAGTATAGTTTTTGAATTTTTTTTTGGTTTTTCGAGGTAGGGTCTTGCTCTAGCCTGGCTGACCTGGAATTCACCATATAGTTTCAGGGTAGCCTTGAACTGACGGTGATCCTCCTACTTCTGCCTCCCGAGTGCTGGGATTAAAGGCATGCGCCAACACTTTTTAATGAGAGTAAATGTTTTAAAATATCTTTATGGTTATATATTTTAATAGATGCCTATTTATATATTTAATAGATGCCTGTGTGCTTATCTCAGGCCTCTGCAGTCATTTTACTGGGAAAAGGAGAACATAAGAAATTACTGTTTTTATCTAATGGAACTGCATTTCTAAAACAGGCTTTAAAATTTTCCAAAGTGCTGAGGGTTAACTCTTAAGTGCTTGGACACAATAAAATTTTGACTACTTCTTTGAATTATAAATTTATGTATATTTTTGCCTTTTTACTGAATAAGTACAACGAATTTAAAAAGTATAAAGACAGTACAGATGCATTTCAAAGTGGCAAATTATAAAGTATATGGTCAGAGTACTTTGATAATTGTTATCTTCAAGTATCTACATGCAAACAGTACTGGATTTGAATGTTTCAAAACAACTAATAGTATTTTCTAGCAGAACTATACAGTGAAAAAAATTAAGTAGAAGCACCTGCCAGAACCTTATACAAAATATCCCTACTAATGACTCATGTAAACATACTGCATCTGAAACTAGAAAATAATTTCTCAGTCCACACACTGTCTGCAGTAAATACTGACCGAAAAATGGACCATGCAGAAAATGACTGAGAGATGGTAACCAGAAAAGAGATCTATCTAATTAAAATAATAAATAAAGTAGAGGAATTGTGAGGACTGGTGTACATATACAAAATAACAGTAAAGGAAAAGCAGAACAGATAGAAGGCAACAAGTACAAATTTAGGTGGAACAGATCAAATACTTATAAACTAAATGTTCATGAAATTTAGAAAAGTAGAAGAGGTAGAAATATTTCCTCCTTATTTTGAAATATATGCATATATATTACTATTTGCTTAATAAAATTCATTTGTCATACAAATTAAATTTTAATTTCAGTTGAAGTTCAGAGTTTGTCATAAAATCAGGATTATGAGGAACAAATATAGCGGTTGAGTCAGTTCTATATAAACAAATGTAAATGTTCATATTAATATTAATAATATTTCCTCAAAGGGCAGACCAAAACTCTCATTACAGAGAGGGCAAGCATTGATGTCTCCAGGGAAAAGGAGAAAAAAATTTCCCTCTTGCCCATTCCCAGATTTACTGGAACAGTAGACTATAAAATCAAGCTGTGAATGCAGAGCAGACACTAGCAAATTGGACTAATGGAACTGTGGGAAATGTTACATAAGATTTGTATAGAGAAAATCCCTTCATAATTTGTGAAAGAAATAGATTCCCTTCTATGCTTCTGAAGCATCATAAATTTCATTGCCTGCAAAAGGATATTAAATTTTGCCAACTTTTCCACTTTAAGAGAAGAACTAAGGAGACAGGAAAAGTAATAAAGATTCACCAAAGTCAAAATATAATATTTTACTATCAATTCCAATTCCTAGCATAGAAAAGGTCGAATAAGTACCAGGTTGGTGTACATTTCTCTCTTTTAAATCTAGTAAAGTAAGGCTCAGCAACACTTAGATAAGGCCACTTATTCAACAGGGGAAAAAAAGCAATATTTTAGTGTTTGTATTAAGTCAAAGCCCTGAAAAAGAAACAAAACAGAAGGAGAGCAGAAGGAGAAAGAGAAGGAAAAACAACACTAGACTGAGGAAAAGATAAAACAACAAACTCACATTTTTATCATTTTTGTACTCGACTGATATAATATCTGAGAACAATGGAAATTTCTCATTAAAAATTTAAACATCATGTACTCTATCTCTGATCATTTAATGTTCAAAAGGAACAAAGACTTTTTCATTACATCTGTAAGCATACACAATAATTGTAAAATTCCCCACAGTTTAACAAAAGGAGCACAAAATCATGAAAATAGAGGTGAAAAGACCATAGAAGCAATCAAACTCAAACCACCTCCTTTTTGTAGGTAAGAAAAATTAAGGCTCAGTTAGGTTAAAGGACTTGCTAAGTTTAGGTTAAAGGGTCCCCGAACTCATCTGTTCCAGACTCAAGATGAGGACTGAAATCTGCAAACTTGTGGTCCAGGGATGCGTTCTTTTGCACACCAGGAAGCAGCGAGTG
>PVHP010030914.1:0-21372 GCA_004024765.1 Zapus hudsonius | reverse complement strand
TAAAGGTACTTGCAAATCCTGACAGCAAGGATTTGATTCCCCCCCCATACCCATGTAAAGCCAAATGCACAAAGTGGTACCGGCACCTGGAGTTCATTTGTAGTAGCAGGACATCCTCGTGCACCCATCCTTCCACCTGCTCCCTCTCTTTCTCTATCAAATAAATAATTTTTAAAGAAAGAATTTGTACTACACAACCAAATGTTTGTTTATGCTGCAACACTAGGACCTAGCTTTCTTATAATATGGGACTCTATTAATGGGCAAAGTATTTTAAAATATAGGTTTTGACACTGAACTTATATGGACTCAAATTCTGACTGCCACTTTCCAATTATAAATGAAACCTTAGATTTCCTGCTCAATCTCTCTCAGCTACTCATCTACACTAATAAAGGAGTACCTAGAAGTTATAGGAAGCATTAAATATATATCATATATGGATGAATTCTCTTTAAGATAATTCTTTGCATATAGAGTACCAAGTTTAGAATATCAACTTCTGCACCAAGTCTAACAGTGCTTCATCCCAGAAGGTATTCAATGAAGCCCAGAATCTTCTTCAGACTTTGTTTTTTCTCTTCCAAACTGGCAATCTGCTTCTTTTTGGGAGTGTCTGATCACATTTTTCTATTTTGAGTATAGCTACCTATGCATAAATGGATCCTTTTCCTGAGTTACACAATTGAAATGTTATACAAACCACCACCCACTTCCTCTTGTCTACTTAAGACCAGATTTTGAACAATTTCTACCTTATACACACACACACACACACACACACATTGTACATGCACATGCGCACCTATCTCTGATGATATGACCTTTCCCAACAGAGCTTAGAGATCCTAATCCTACACAGGACAACAACTATCAGCTATAGATATAGGTGAAAAGGAATGAACTTTTTTTTAATGTTTTTTTTTTCGAGGTAGGGTTTCACTCTAGTCCAGGCTAACCTGGAATTCATTATGTAGTCTCAGGGTGGCCTTGATCTGACGGTGATCTTTCTACCTCTGCCTCCCGAGTGCTGGGATTAAAGGCGTGCCCTACCATGCCCGGCTAGGAAAGAACTTTTTATCCAAAGAAAAAATTAAGAATGGAAGCTGAAATGAGCTAAGCAGCCATGTAACTAGGAGAAACAGATAGCATTGTGCTAATGTCATAATATTTCTTTTACATATATTACATATAAGAAATAGTAGTTGTATTCACTTGTAAAACTGTTCTCCATTGACTGAGGCATTGAAAGAGAATATAGAACTACTGTAGCCTTTCAAAAGCTTACTACATAACTGGAGGCACAAAGCAAATGGAAAACAGGCTTATGAATTCAAGACTAGACAGCTAAAGAGGGTTGAGGCCATCCTTAGCCACATGAGACCACGTCTCAATCCACCCCCAAACAAACAAAAATGAATGAAAATGTTACAACAAGACCCATTTCATTGAACACTAAAAATAATACACTTAAAATGCTGCTTCCAAAATCTAAACCTTGTCTCTATTCTATCATTGGTATATATCCACTTCATCACTTACCTGGATAAGAGAAGCCTGACGCCGAAGGGGTTTGGCTCTTGGACCCCCTGATGAGGGTCCCTCAGGCTGGCCAAGTGGTTGCCTAGCTTCATAAGGAGCTAAAATAGAAGGAGAGAAAATTAACATGGCATACAAAGATTATAGCCAAAAATTATGATTTCACTTTCAAACTTAAAACACTGAGTGTTTTTCAGGGAAGAAGTAGCATAGGACTACCAGAAACAAAAAAAAAAATTCCTGACTGTCTCAGGCATTATTTCACTAAACAATCTAAAAACATCTTAAAAATACCATAGTAAGGCAGAAAAATGTTTGCATCGTGTTAAGGTAAAATAAAATGTGAGGATGGGGCTGGATTGATGGTTTAGTAGTTAAAGATGCCTGCTTGCAAAGCCTAATGGCCGGAAGGAATTCAATTCCCAAGTACCCATGTAAAGCCAGATTTACAAAGTGGCACATGTGTCTGGAATTTATCTGCAATGACAGAGAGAGACCTAGCACACCTATACTTTCTCTCTCTGTAGGCCTCTCTCTCTCTCTCTCTCTCTCTTTCTCTCAAACAAATAAAAATAAATGTGAGGATAGTAAAGTGAGAACCTCAAATGGGAACTTTAAAAAGAGACACAGAGCCAGACATGTTGGCACACACCTTCAATCCCAGCACTCAGCAGGCAGAGGTAGGAGGATTGCTATCAGTTTGAGACCAGCCTTGATCTACAGAGTGGGTTCTGGGTCAGCCTGGGCTATAGTGAGACCCTATCTAGGAAAGAGAGAAAGAGGGAGGGGGAGGGGGAGGGGAAGGAAGGGAGGCAGGCAGAGACAGACAGACAATAGCTAGAAAGGGGTTATGCTTCAAGTATTCCATTATTACTCCTATTTCCATGGACCACACTGTTAAGTGATGAAGATCACTGGCATGTTAGCTGGGCTCCTCATTGTGTGTGTATGTGTGTGTGTGTGTGTGTGTGTTTGTGCGTGTGTTCATTCATGGTTTTTAGGATGTGATTGTAACCTATTGAATACTGGCCACAGGTCAGAATTAAACAAAGGCCTTATTTAAATAACTACTAACTCTAGCTTTATATACCACATCTAAGAAATGGCTGCACTGTGATTGGAAGGCTGGTGGACTAGTTTGAGTTTCTTTCGGTAGGATCAAAACTTAAGCATGCCCTAGACTATTCTTATTAAACTTCTGTAGCACTTAAAAACTGATGAATGTAGATCACTGGTCCCTTACCAATTCCATGCTATTTTCAAAGCATATGTTCACTTGTAGGAAAACGTAAAAGGGAATAACAAATAGCCTTAGAGGAAAGAAAAAAAATAATAAATGAGAAAGAAAAACTCAACTTTATGTCAGGTAGAAAAGTCAGGGATCCAGAATTGGTTTTTCCCTGGTAAAACAAATATATTTTATTCCCTCCTAGTTAAGCATAGGAATTAAGCTATAAATTTTGAGTGGAAAGGCAACTTTAATAACCCCAAGACTCTGGCTGCCTGAAGAGTGCACTGCTTATTTAAGGTTGGCCTGGTGCCTATGGATGTCATCTGTTACCTATTTAAAATTTTTCATTTTAAATGAAGAACTTTATACTTCATACTTATGAACTCTTTGGGTGGGCAGAAGAAAAAAGTCTCTGCAGATTTTAAATATGTAGCAAAGGTATTTTTAAAAATAAATTTTGTACTGGAGAGATGGCTCAGCAGTTAACGGCAGGCACTTGCTTCCAAAGCGTGACAGGCACAGTTCAATTCCCAAATAGCCACATAAAGCCCTCCACACACAAAATAAAGTTTTGTGATTAAAATTTTTTTTTCTAGTGCTTGAGTTCTAGATAAATTATGTATACTTCTCTATAAAGTGAAGAAAGGGAGGAAGGGATAGGAGAGGGAAAGAAGGGAAGAAGGGTGGAAGAAAGGAAAAAGGACTCTGACACACATCTGCATTATGTATTTCTTCCTAACAATTGGAACACAAAATTATAATACATTAGAATGCATGAACACATTAAAATATCAAAAAGATAATCTGGCAAAGCACAGAGTGGGTTTTTAGAATTTACATAGGAGCAGATAAAAGTATAAAACCTACAAAAGAAGCATACATAGCACATTGCCCAAATCTTCCAAAGTAAGTTTCAGCTGGTAGGCAGGTACTGTCTTCTGACAAGATCTTTTAAATCTTTCCATGTTGAATGTAACACCACATGAAACTCTCAGTACCAACTGTACCTTGCTGAAAGGTTTTAAGTACAGTAAACCAAGGCAATGCTACAATACTAGCTGTCATGACCTTTCCCTGGGAAGTAAAACTCAAGGATCCTATGGACTTATGCTTCCCATAAGAGAGAGGGAGCCTCAGGGGCTGGTGAGATGGCTCAGTGGTTGAAGTGCTTGCAATGCCTGCTGGCCTGGGTTCTATGTCTCAGTATCACATAAAGCCAGATGCACAAAATGCATGCATCTGGAGTTTGTTGCAATGGCAGGAAGCCCTGATGTGCCCATTCCCTCTCTTTCTCTATTTGCTTGCAAATAAATAAAAATATTTTTTTAAAGAGAGAGAAGGAATCTCTACTGCCCAGGGAAAAGACTCATGGGGAAGAAAGCCACCATGTGGCCCTCGATTCTAGCCCCTCACCTACAAGGTCTTTACAATGGAAAGGCAGGCATGTTTCCCCAGTCACGCTTGGATGGTGTCATGGTTTGATCCAGGTGTCCCCATAAACATATGAATGTGTTTTGTGTCATCAATCCTCAGCTGATGGCAGTTTGGATTTTACAAATTCGATGGAACTGTGTTGTTGGGAGCAGGCTTAAGGGGATTATTAGCCAGCTTCCCCTTGCCAGTATTTGGCACACCTTCCTGACACTGTTTGCAGTGCTGTGGCAGAGGTGATGTCCACCCCTCTGCTCATGCCATCATTTTCCCTGCCAGGATGGAGTCTCCCCTCGAGTCTGTAAGCCAAATAAACCCATTATTCCACAAGCCACTTTTGTTTGGGTTCTTTCTGTGCAACAACTAGAAAGCTGACCGCAACAGATGGACACTCGGCTGCATGGAGGTTCATTTTAGAGAGGCAGATTTTCACCTCCTACTGTGTAGGAAGCCTGGGCTGCCAAGCCTGCCTGGAACTGGAAAGGTAAATATCTGAAGCCATTCATCCACATATGTAAGACATGCAACAAAGCTTGGGATATTCAGGCCATCGTCAGTCTGGCTAACTTATTCCTCAATGTGATCTGAACTAAGGAGTTTAAAAAGGTAGGTTATTTTCATTGCCTCAACTCTTTCCTCCCAAATGAAACTCAGAACATAAAACAGCTCAAATCAAACCAAGTAATTCTTCAACTTCCTCCCAGAGGCATTATTGAGGTAGCAAAACCATCTTTCTCCAAGGAGAAAAGTATACCTAAAAACTGAAGATTTTTCACCACCTTTAAGTTCATTATCAAACTGGATCTTTTGGGCTATTTTTCACAATCTACCCTAAAACCCAGCAATTCCATTCCTAAATACTAGGGAAGTGACCATATATGTCACAAAAAGACTCATGAATGGACAGTGTTCATAGTATCCTTATTTATAACAGCTAAATACTGGAAACAATTCAAGTGTCCCACCAATGCAGCCAAATGTTTGGCTGTTGTGAATAAGGATACAAGAAAATGACCATCAAATTGTGGTATATTCATACCATGGAGTCTAATGAATAATTAAATGGAAGGTGATACCAATGCAGCAATATTACGTTCAACTGTTATGATGAGGGCAAGCCAGCAGGCACATATGAATAGATTCATTCTGTGTATTCCATTTGCATGACATTCTAGAAAAGGCCAAAGTAATCAATGATGGTAAAAATCAGAATAGTACTGCATTTAAGGATAGGGAGTGGATTGAGGGGGCCATCTGTGGTATAATGGAAATATACTACATGGGCTACATGGACATACCTATTTGCTAAAATTTAAACAGAAGACTTAAAATATGTGCATTTTACTATACATATATTTTACCTCACAAAAACAGCATAAAAAGAAATGAGGGTATATCCAGCCTTGGTGATGGCTCCTGAGAGCCAGAAAGAAGGGAAAAATAGACAGGAATGGGAGCCAGCTTTCAAAGGGAAGATGAGAGGGTGGGACAAGAAATAAAGAATACTGACTAGTTGTTTTTTCTTTTGACTTTCTTAGTCACTTCTTTTTTTAAAACATGTTATTGACAACTTCCATAAATATAAAGTGATCATAATCTCTTCCCACCACCCTTCCTTTTCCCCCTCCCAAATCCCACTTCACTGAATGCCTTCTTCTTTCCAACAACAGACACTTTTTTGAAGGAATATCAAAGGTAGAACTTAAATGTTGATTCAAAAAAAAATGAGATTTTACCTGTGTGTTAGAAATCAATTTCCAACCCCAAATAAGATGTAAAATAGGTTGATTAGTTTGCCTGGAATTCTGCACTTCTAGAACTATATAAATCAGACAAGGGAAACTATTAAGAGGAAAATAAAATCTCAACCCTGTGTACTTTCAGATAATAGCAGCTAAGTTTCAGGAAAGTGGTTTTTGTTACTATCTCTTAGCAATATCATTTCACATTCACATTTCACATTTGCATAGAACTTAATTTCCAAATGACTTTATATTCATATTCCCACTGAATTCCCATAACACCCACATGATACAGCTTTTAAATATTTTATTTATTTGAGAGAGAGAAGGAAGGAGGGAGGGGGGAGGGGAGAGAGAGACAGAGAGAGACAGAGAGAGAGAGAGAGAGAGAGAGGGAGAAAGAAAGAGAGAATGAGAGTATAAATGGGTACACCAGGGCCTCTATCTACAGCAAACTCCAGAGGCATGCGCCATCTTGTGCATCTGGCTTTACATGCATACTGGGGAATTGAACCTGGGTCCTTAGGCTTTTCAGGCTAGCATCTTAACTGCTGAGCCATCTCTCCAGCCCATGAGACAATGTTTTTGAGGCAGGGTGTCACTCTAGCCCAGGCTGACCTAGAACTCACTGGGTACCCCAGGCTGGCCTTAAACCTGTGGCAATCCTCCTACCTCAGCTTCCTCAGTCCTGGAATTAAAGTTGTGCACCACCAAGTCCAACCCATGATACTATTTTAAAAGAAAAGAGTTCAGAGAGGCCCAACTGCTTGCCTGAGGTCACACAGCTATTCTCAGAAACCACATCTTCTGGTTCTAATTCAAAACTTTTTCTATCATGCCATATCTACTTACAGACTGCATTTAGTTCAGCCTAGCATACATTTTATTTCCATGACCCTCTAGAAGTCACCACTTTTTTCAATGCAGCAAGAACATACAGAAACTGGACCATCGCAGATATAACCCCCAAATCTGGGAAGGGGGGGCTATAGGACATCTAATTCTAAAAATACCATAAAAATATATTAAACTAGGAACAAGAACCCCAGGAGGACAAGGTGCTGCAGTGGATTTATGGAGCTTTAAACATTGCAGTCTGAGCAGCCAACTTTGCAAGTCATCCTCAGAAGCATCAAAGAAAATTTGTCACTAATGTGGTCAGCAGAGCATAAATGTAAGCAGGCAGGCAATCCCATAGGTGTGTTTGATGTACACTTCTCAGCAAAATGCTACCCCTAGCAATTCCTTTATCCTTCTTTATTCTAAAACACAAGAACTCCAAGTTTGCATTTAGGTCCTCAGTCTTTAAAGGTTGGACCAACTCTTTTACGTTGTTTTATTGGAGATTTTTTTCATGGAAGCAGTTATTGTATATTCACTTTATTTTTTATTATATATTAATTTATTATTTATGTACATTTACGATGTTTGCAGAAGGGAACAACAATTCTCAAAAAATGCAAACCCTTAGTATGCTAGGTTCCTGATTTTTACAATTTGTATATGAAATATTAAATCATCTAAATAGCTGTCTACAAGTCTAAAGATTAACCAGTTTCCAGAGTAGACAAAGCATAAGTGAGATATGTTTAATTTTAAAAAGAACTTTTCTTAAGAGTATAAAATTAAATTGAGCCATGTTTCTGAACACAAGAGTAATTAAATCAAGAAATTAAACAGCTGGTGGCACTGCTGCCTGGTAGAATAAGGGAACTCTAAGACATTGCCAGTGACAGCTGGCCCCCAGGCCTCTTACCTGGATGCATCTGTTCTGTGCCTCTCCGCATTCTGCTGTAGCCATGGCTCAAGGACACCCTCTGGTGATGAGGCGGAGAATAAGGAGGGGAGGCGAGTGGTGACATCCTGGGAGACTGTGTTTCCTGCTTCAAAGATAAGAGCAGAGTTCAGAGGCAACCCTGGAGAAGCACGGCATTCTGAGCTGCAGTTAGGAAGCAAAATACAACCCTATGGCTGGTGACCTGGCTGATTTAACAAATGGGGAGAAACACTGCCTCACAAATTGCAGTAGAGGTACAAAGCAGTGTTTGAGGATTCGAAATTCTCTCAGAAAATAGTCTCGCCACTGCTGAGTTGTCTAAATTACTAACACCAAGAGGAAAAGCTTTCAGTTACTCCAATAATATTTTTCTTTGGAAAATGAAAGGCACTGATCACATGAAGTAATATTCAGAGTCCTTGATTGTGAAGGGATTGCAGTTTCATTCAATTAATAACAATTCCTTCTGTAAGACTCGTATTACTGGTATTTATACTTACCAAGTACACATCCTGAAAATGAAATAAAATTTATATTTTAAATGCTGAATGTTGAATATTTTTGGAGTTTACTATGCTAACTTAAATATCAGAATGTCTGGTTGTTTATTGATCTATACTGAGAGACTGGTTAAAAAATAAAATAATAAAATGAAAAAAAATGCTGTATGGGTACGTCACTCCAAGTAGCTTATTCCTAAATACTAGAGTGAACCCTTTGCAAACTATAATTTGAATCCCAATCTGAACCTGATGGAGGACTCCGAAGTAATAAATCAACCTGAGCCTCTGTCAGTGTCCTCCTCCTTTGTCTAACACCAACCAACACACTGGCAACCCTGGGGCTTGAAGAACCAAGAAGCACTGCTTTTTCACAACACAGAGACTATATTGGCTTCTTCAATTTAAACAGAAATATGCAGTCTGAGATAGGGACTACACCTGGAAATTTCCCAGGGCATTAGCCACTGTATAACTAGCCTTGGCTTAAGGACAACCTCTTTCCAAATGCTGGTGAGGACACAGGCCATATTCCTATGCCCCTCCTTTTAACATATTTCTGAAGAACTGTTTTAAACTATGTCCAAATGGTGAAAGCAACAGTACATGGAATTGTTTAACAAAATATGCTATGTCTTTCTGAATGACAAATGCAGACATCCCAGACATGGTGGTATACACTTGCCATCTAGTATTTGGTGAACAGGAGGATCATGAGTTTGAGGCCATCCTGGCTTACAAAGACAGACCCTGTCTCAAAAAAAAAAAAGAAAAGAAAAGAAAATGATAAAGAAAAGGAAAAAAAAAATTCTGCAGCAACACACTGGATAGGCAAGCAACACCATTAAGGTGAACTAAAAGGTAGTTTTCACCAGGCATGGTGGTACATGCCTTTAATCCCAGTACTTGGGAGGCAGAAGTAGGAGGATCACCGTGAGTTCGAGGCTATTCTGAGACTACATAGTGAGTTTCAAGTCAGCCTGGGCTAGAGTGAGACCCTAACTCGAAAAAAAAAAAAGAGGTAGTTTTCTGGGCTGTAGAGATGGATCAGTGCTTAAGGCTCTTGCTTGCAAAGCCTAAGGACCCAGGTTCAATTCCCCAGTATCCATATGCCAGATGTACAAGGTAACACATGCATCTGGAGTTCATTTGCAGCAGATAGAGGCCCTTGCACACCGCCCATATTCTCATATTCTCATTCTCTCTTTCCTTGCAAATAAATAAATAAATAAGGTAGTTTTCTAAAAGAATCCTTTAACTTCCAGAAGACACAGTGGTAAATATGACCTCTCTACATGTCATTTTATCAGCAGCATGGGCTGGCCCTTGGTATGCTTAGGATTTACTAACATGCAGACTATCATCTGTCTTCTTGACAGGCCCAGTCTTCTGGGATTTCACACTTTTGTCTCTACTAATTACCATCTAACTACTGCAATTAGTGGCCTTATTTTAAGAGTCCATTCTCGTATTTTGGTTCCAAACGTGTTAAATGGGTAATAGCAGAATTTAACAAGATGTCATCCCATGCATATTCCCCAAGGAAGGATTCCCTAGTGAACAAAGGAATCCATATTTCTTTATTGTAGAACTTGTCTGAATTTCCAAGACTGATGATTTAGTCTTACCCTCAAGAATGGGGACCAAGACCACAGTCTCCAGATAGATCAGAGAACCTTTTGGGGCTTTTTAGAGGAGAACACCTACTAATTTCTAGAATTTACATTTCCTTTGTTGTTTTTGTTGTTGTTTCAGAAGTCACATGCCAAAGAACCTATTCAGAAAACCTGAAGAAATCAAATAAGTGTGCTAAGTCAAGAGAGCCTTGTTTAAGACATGATTCTACATGAACAGGTTCAAAAGGGCCAGTGGGTGGCTCATGATATGTGTGTCAGCCTCTTCTTACTACAAGGAAATTTTCCTAGCTCACTTCCAAATAATTGTGCTCCAGATGGTAAGATTTGCTGGAAGTTTGGCAACAAACAGGAGGCTCTGCTTCATGAGGTGTCAAGGAGAATCAAATAAACATGCCCAGTCAGACCCTTACCTGTTTTTCCTCATCATCCATTCTTTGGAAGGAAATTTTTTCCGTTGTTAAATATGGAATCTGAACCTTAGCTCCATACAGTTCACCTGGGTTCCCAAATTGGATCTCACCATCATTCTTTGACATCACAAAGCGAGGCAGAGGCAATTCTTTAGAAACACAATCAGAAAAGCTCAAGTGAGGTTTTATTTTAAAACTGCATGAAAGGGGGGGGGGGCTCAGTAGCCAAAATGAGTATCTTTGAGGAAATATTCCAGAGCACTAAATATAAATTTTGATTATACACACTCTTATAATGATGTCATAATTTTTTTAATTCTATGATTTAACCAAAGTGTTCTGGTGTTGCAGTCAGGTTTCTAGTTGCTACTCAGAAAGAACCCGAACAAAAGAGGCTTGTGGAGGAAAGGGTTTATTTGGCTTACGGACTCGAGCGGAGACTCCATCCTGGCAGGGAAAATGATGGCATGAACAGAGGGTGGACATCACCTCCGACACAGCACTGCAAAAAATGGCAGGAAGGTGTGCCAAACACTGGTAAGGGGAAGCTGGCTTATAACCCCCATATGCCCGCCCCCAACAACACAGCTCCAGAGAGGTTGTAAAACCCAAGCTGCCATAAGCTGAGGATCTATCAATCAGAACACGTTCATTTGTTTGAGGGGGACACCTGGATCGAACCATGACATCTGGTTGAACATTTTTCAATGCCACTAAATCATCACGGAATAAATGCAGGTTAGGCACTGATCTTCCACTTCATCCTAAGTTTAATGCCAAGAAAAAGAATGTGAATTTTATAAATACAATAATAGGTAACATATCGTAACAGGCAAAATTTATAAATCTTAAATATGCCATGTGTGGGCTGGAGAGATGGCTCAGCAGTTAAGGCACTTACCTCCAGTGCCTAAGGCCCTGGGTTCAATTCCCAAGGACCCACATAAGTCAGACCCACAAGGTGGTGGCCATGGTGTGCTCTCTCTCTCTCTCTCTCTCTCTCTCTCTCTCTCTCTCTCCCTCTCTCTCTCTCTCTGCTTGAAAATGAATAAAAATATTTTTTAAAAATGCCAGGTGTGGTATATAGGAACTGAAAATACAAATTCATTTCATTCTCACAACAACTCTAAAAGAACATTATAATTAAAGCTCCTGTTGCAGATGTGGAAACTGACCTGAAGGGCCTAAATGATGTGGCCAAAAATCACACTGCTCATTTGTGAGCAAGCCAGAGTTTAAACCCAAGTAAGCCAGTTCTCAACCAGTGCCCTAACCTTCAGGTTTCTCATTCCTAGGACAAACTAGCTGGGTTGAACAGTTTCTCACTCAATCTAATTCTTTTCAGGAATTTTCACACTCAGTTCTCTGGATGCCTTTTGATAACTTAAGAAAATGATATCAACTCAGAGCAATCGATTCCATGAGACACTCATAATGCCACAAAGGGCTGGTATATTTACCTATTTTTCAAAGTTCTGACAAAACTATTCTGAAAATGAAAAGGATGCTTCGGGCCATTTCTAGTTCTCAGCACAGCAAATCACACACAATCACATAACATGAAGATCGTAAAAATGGGGATAATATTATGGATTGTGCATAATGATTTGCATCTGCAACCATTGTTCAGGATAATACTCAGTGTGCCTCTGTGCTTCCACCAGCCCTCCATTCCAAAAACACAGCTGTGCTCTCAATGACTGATGCAGTGCTAGAGCCAGAAAACATCTTAGCAACAGCAAGTATGCAAGCTCCCCAGGCAAAGAAGGCCCCTGGTTCTCTAATATCCACATCATGTTGATGTTTCGTTGCTATGTCCACATTTGATTCAAAGAAGCAGGCAACATGACATGTCCCTATGCGATCAATCAGCCAAGGACCCAAGAGACATAAATAGAGAAATCAATCTGGAAACTTAAACCAAAACTCTCCTCTAAAGAGAGGATGGCCACCATTTTTAATGTTTTAATGTTACCAAACTTGGGCAGCTCTCCAGTACTCAAGACAGGAATGGATTTCAAAAGAAAAAAAAAACAGTCTGAGTGAATCAGATATAAGCCAATCCTATAGCTCTGCTCATAGATAGCTCTTTCAGCTCAGTCTGCAAAAGGAGTCTAAAAAGATAAAACAGGATCATATAAAATATTTTAGAGCCTGGTCTGGCCATAAGAAAAAGATTCTTTGTCCAAGTACTTCTTCAGGAAGAAAAGCAAGAGATGCTCAGTATTTAAAAGCTCCCTGGCCAATATTTTGCTGGCATTTAGTC
This sequence comes from Zapus hudsonius, assembly GCA_004024765.1. Lineage (NCBI taxonomy): Eukaryota > Metazoa > Chordata > Mammalia > Rodentia > Dipodidae > Zapus > Zapus hudsonius. Next base: position 8,839 of record PVHP010030914.1, on the reverse strand, counting down.
CAGGGAACAATGGAATACAAATGTTGTCTTACAAATGCCAACAATTAAACTAGGAGCTAACTAGAGCTCCCAGATACCCTTAAGGACACTGTTATTGCAAACATGCTCCAGCTTTGGCTATGGAATTTTTCCAGAATCTTTTTCCCAGGAAAAAAACTCTCTCCCACAGATGGCCAGCAAACAGCAAAAGATAAAATACAGCTGAATTTATCTTGTACCTTACTTTAGTCGTGTGGTTTTAAATAAATCTTCCTTAATAGAATTGTAACCATACACAGTATTCTTATCACTGAAAGCTTTTATGAAGGAAAAAAATCTTGAATGTTTCTTTTTCTTATGTACACCAAGTTTGATAATAAAACTTTATTTAAAAATAATAATGGGGGGATGGAGAGATTGCTCAGTGGTTAAGATACTTGCCTACAAAGCCTAATGACCCTGGTTAGATTCCCAATTCCTGATTCTACAGTACCCATGTAAAGCCAGATGCACAAGGTGGTGCATGCATCTGGAGTTTGTTTGCTATAGCAGGAGGCCCTGGTGTGCCCATTCTCTCTGTCTCTCTTTTCTCTATCTCTCATTCTTTCTATTTGCAAACAAATATTTTTTTAAAAAAATAGAACAACTTGATTTGATTTTAAAAGTTTCTTCAAATATTTTATTTATTCATTTATATGAAAGAGAAAGAGGCAGAGAGAGAGACAGAGAGAACGAGAGAGAGAATGGGTAAGGAATGGGTGCACCAGGGCCTCCAGCTTTTGCAAACGAACTCCAGATGTATATACCACATTTGCATCTAGCAAACCAAACTAGGGTCCTCCTGCTTTACAGGCTAACGCCTTAACCGCTAAGCCACCTCTCTAGCCCTAGTAATTTAAAAAAAAAAAAATAAAGGGCTGAAGAGAGCTTATTTGGTAAAAAGCTTGCCTTGCAATCATGGGGAACTAAGTTTGATCCACAATACCTACATAAATCCCAGGCATGATGCCAGTGTCAGAGAGGTAGAGATAACAGGATCCCTAGACCTTGTGGGCCAGCCAGTCTAGCCTACTTGGTGAGCTCCAGGCCAATGAGAGACCTTGTCTCAAAATAATGTGGATATGGATGGAGCCAGGCATGATAGCACAGGTCTTTATTCCCAGCACTCAGGAGGTAGACATAGAAGGATCTCCATGAATTCCAGGATACCCTGAGACTACATAGTGAACTCCAGGTCAGCCTGGGCTAGAGAGAGGCTCCACCTCATAAAATGGTAGATATGGGCCAGGGAGATAGCTCAGCAGATAACAACAGTAGCTATACAAGCATGAGCAACTGAGATATCCTGAGCTCATTCAGAAAAAAAGTTAGGCCCCAGTCCTGTGGAGGGTAAGACAGGAGAATAGTCAGAGCTCACTTATCAGACAGTCTGACCCAAAAAACTGAGCTCCAGGCTCAGTGAGATACTCCATCTCAAAGAAACAATGTGGAAGAACCATAGAGGACACCCAACTTTCTCCTCAGGCTTCCATATGTGTGTATGCACTTGCACACACACATACATGTACTATACATATACACACCACACAAAACATACTAAACAGACAACATGCCAAAAAAATTAATGATGATGCACCTGAGGAATGACACCTATTGCAGTCAGCTTTCTAGTTGCTGCGCAGCAAGAACCCAAACAACAGCGGCTTGTGGAGGAATGGGTTTATTTGCCTTACAGACTCCAGGGGAGAATCCCTCCTGGAAGGGAAAATGATGGCATGACCAGAGGAGTGGACATCACCTCTGCCACAGCACTGCAAACAATGACAGGAAGGTGTGTCAAACACTGGCAAGGGGAAGCTGTATTATAACCCCCATAAGCCCTCCCCCAACAACACAGCTCCATCGAGGTTGCAAAACCCAAACTGCCATCAGCTGAGGATCTATCAATCAGAACACACTCATTTGTTTGTGGGGGACACCTGGATCGAAGCATGACAACACCCAAGACTGTTCTCTGGCCTCCCCTTGCTTGTGTGGGTATGCACACAAGCACACGTGCACAAACAGACACATACACACACGCAAAGGCATATACACAAAAAATTAATAAAGTATCTGCCATACAGTGATCTATGTCAAGTGATCAAAGATGGTCCTTTTATAGTAGTTGGTTAGAATCATGTCTCACAAACTTAATTAAATTAATGTGCAAGAAACAAATTAAGAGTTCAAATTAAATGTTTATAAGGGTCAAGGAGACAACAAGAGCAGCCACCCAATGCAACAATTTATATCATAGTTGCATACTAGCTTGTTTACTTTGAATATAGAAATGCTGTATATGTTAAATATATTGTTCTGCAAAGAAAGCCGTCTTCCCCTTTTAAGACAAGTAACCCTTGAAAACAAAAGGAAAATATCCTTTATTTTTCCATATTTGATGAAGACATGGACATAGTAAATGCTTCAATTTCCTTTACCCGCTAGAAAGATATTTATAGCAGGTTCTGGTTCATGATGGCGAACTAGAAGCCACGTGGTGTCCCCAGGGGAACAGAGGTTACGATTTTTAGCTGTGATAGAGGCCGTGGATGCAAGCAATAGCAGGTCCTTGACTCTGGACACTTTCCAGCAACAGATTCTTCTGATTGGAACATGCATCGATCATAAGGGCGCACAGGAGGCAATTGTGTTTGTATTTTTCAGAATGCAGCGAGAGAGATGGGGCCCATCTAACCCTACCAACCGACCATAGGCTGATACCTGAGATTCTCGCAAGAGAGGAGCCACCACAGTCATACCATGGAGGATCCAAATGGAACCCCACAGAGAATGTCAGGATGAACAAGGGACCCACAGCCACAGCCATTCAATCAACACAGGATAAGCCAGTGAGACAGAAACCAACGATCTTTGACACAAAGACCCCTAAGCTCACAACCTTAAAGCAGCCTTAATACTCATTCACCACGACTCAGGGAACTGAGCGGAAGAGGAAGAGGGGGCGGAAAGAATGTGAGAGCCGTGGTGGGGGAGATTATCCAGAGGCATGGCCAGGAGAACCTGGCTGAATACTAGGCTATCCATGGTCCCCTGTCACAAGGACTGATCCAGACGACCCATGGAAGAGGTTATCCAGCGGAGTGGGGAGGGGAGGGCAGAGGGGAATTGGGGATAACAACTCATTGTTTGCCCACTAAATGTTGTAACTCATTATGGACAATAAAAAAAATTATCCGAAAAAAAGAAAGATATTTATAGCATAAATACAGATGAAAAGTGACATTGAAACTCCTCATCTGGACAACAAGGAGTGGTGGGATCTGGGTAGAGAGCCCATGTCCCATCGAAATGTTTATCATCAGTCAATACTGTGCTCTAGAAATGTAATGCAAGCTACACAACAGATTTTGTAGAAGCTACATTAATTTTTTTTTTTGGTTTTCCGAGGTAGGGTCTCGCTCTAGCCCAGGCTGACCTGGAATTCACTCTGTAGTCACAGGGTGGCCTTGAACTCATGGCGATCCTCCTACCTCTGCCTCCCAAGTGCTGGGATTAAAGGCATGTGCCACCACACCCGGCAAAGCTACGTTAATTTTTAAGTGAAATAACTCAGTCATAAAAGACAAATACTGTATGATTACCCTAACATTGAGTGAGTGAAATTCATGCAAATAAAAAGTGCAAGAGTAGTTGTCAAAGACTAAGGAGTGAAGGGGAAAATGCATAGTCCTTTAACCAGCTTCCATCTTACAAGGGGAAGTTTGGAAGTTCTAGAAGTCATGGAAGTTCAAGAAGTCAGGTATCCAGGAATGTGAACAGACAGCACTATTGAACTGTACACTTAAATGGTGAACATGGGAAACATTATGCTATTTGCATCTTATAACAATTAAAATTTTATTTTATTTTTAGAAACTGGTCTTTATTATCAAAGTCATACTCAATGCCACAACTACAAAAAAAAATGTGCACATTGCAATCTCAATGCAGTCAAAGGGAACCCCAGTCATTAAAAAAGTAATTCAAATTACCCCAAAAAGCAACTGAATATTTTAAACATCCTTATACATTCAGCCAACAAATTAAAATGGTTAACAAGAAAAATACCAATTCAGAGGTCTGGTATTGATGTTTGAAAAAGGGAACTTCTTAAGTATTTCTATGAACATCAATTTCTCAGCCACTCAGCTTAATGCCATCCAAAGCATTGAGAGCATGGGCTCTGGTGTGGATCTCATGGGTCTAAGCAGGGATGGCATGGTGCCTGCAGGCATGGGGGGGTCAGCCTAGTGCAAATTGGCCCTGTGATGGATCGCTTGGCCACTGGCCTGGTGTGTATGGGTGCTAACAGCCTGGAGTGCATGGGTCCTGCCATGGGCCCAGCCACCCTAGAAGCTGGCACTAAACACATGGGCCTGGCCATAGTTTCAACCACACCAATGAAATGGAAAGTGGCAACTTTGGAGGAAGCTTCCCAGGTTTCTTTGGAACTGGAGACCATACTCCTGGGGTAGCCAGGATGGCCTGTCAGATATTTGTGAGAAATCTTCCTTTTGATTTTACATGTTAGATAATAAAGAAAAAATTCAACAAATGAGGCCACACGCTGTACACAGACATCAAGATGGAGAATAGAAAGTCCAAGGGATGCTGTGTGGTTAAATTTGATTCTCCAGAGGTGGCTGAGAGAGCCTGCCAGATGCACATTATCTTAAGTAAATACCATCATTTGAATATGTTATCAACATAAAATTAATTAAATAAATTATATTATACATATTATTAATAAATTAAATAAAATTAATTCAGGACAGTGATATAGTAGAGCATTTTCCATCATGCTCAAGTCCCAGGAGTTGATACTCAGCATAGAAAAAAAAAGTATTGATGAAATATTTTAATTATTTCCTCATGAAAAATCTTAAAATTCACATGTATATTTGATCCTTATTGCACACCATCAATTCATACTTGCTACATTTTAAGTGCCTTAAGTTTAAAATGCCATAAAGAAACGTTACATGTATTTTCTGTCTGCCACACTGGAACAGAGAAGCTCTATTTGATTGTTGCCATAAGGGAATGTAGGCGACTGCAGTCAGGAATTTTTTTTTCTAAGAATGATTATAATGTTAAGTGTCAGCAACTAAGTGATTTCTCCTTAGATAATATAAAGACTATTTCATATGAAGAAGTATTTATACAAACCTTTAAGTATACCATTTGAAGAGATGTGTGTTTGTGTGTGTGAGAGAGAGAGAGAGAAAGAGAGAGAAATAAACCAATGCTTTAATTAAAATGCAAATTCTCCTTCACATTCCTTCTAGTCAACCCCCTCCCTTTTCCCATTAATTGTGTATTTTCCTGGTGAGATCCAGAGGTCTTGCAAGATAAAAAAATAAAATGTTTTGAGCTGGGCATGGTGTTGCATATGCCTTTAATCCTATCTCTGGGAAATGAGATAGGAGGATCACTATGAGCTCTTTTTCAGCCTGGGCTTAAGAGTAAATTCCAGGTCAGCCTGGAGTGAGACTATGATTCAAAAAGTGGCCAAAGCCAAACAGAATAAAAAACTGATAAAAAAAAAAATAACTAAAGATGAAAATTTAAAATAAATAAAGGTGGGGGCTGGAGAGATGGCTCAGCGGTTAAGGCACTTGCCTCCAGTGCCTAAGGCCCTGGGTTCAATTCCCCAGGTCCCACATAAGCCAGACCCACAAGGTGGTGGCCCTGGTGCGCTCACTCGCGTTCTCGTTCTCTCTCTCTCTCTCTCTCTCTCTCTCTCTCTCTCTCTCTGCTTGAAAAATAAATAAATAAATAAATAAATAAATAAATAAATAAATAAATAAATAAATAAATAAAGGTGGAAAGCAAGTTCATAAGGTCAAAAAGGACTTCTGGAGAGGGAAAAGCAATAAACGAGGCGAGGTGTGGGGTAGAGGCAGGGGACCCATGGAAAACACAAGTGCTCAGGTTCATGCTGTATAAATGAACTTTGTTCAAAGTAGCTCTAGCAAGGTTGAGAAGGGAAGGTACGAAGGAAATGGTCAAAGGAAGCAGAGAAAAAGAAAAAGAAGAGAGGACAGGACAGGACAGGAGAGCCAGAAAGGCAGAACTGACCTAGGAGGAATGGGAAACACCAACACAGCATTTAGTATTTGTATTTCCAACTCTGCTTAGAATGAAACACACACCAGGCCCCAGTGGGCTACAGCCTCACCTCCTGGGCTCCTTTGTGCAATTGGTGGTAACCACTGAGGAGACTCAAAATTCATCCAAATGCTGAGAATAAGTGATTGTTGAGACTCAGTGCTAAATGAGACATTTATATCACCCACCCACCGCACCCTCTCCAAAGCTCAGGGAACACTGTGGAATAGAGGATAGAAAGAATATAAGAGGGCAGCTGGGACTGGCCAGGGAGCAGCTTTGCAGCAGCTTCAGAAGCCTGCCCTTCCCCAAAAGGACCAGCAGCTGGAATCACTGGAGCCAGAGCACCCAGAACCATACAGCACACAGCACACAGTAGAGCTGATCTAAACTGCAGATTCATGGACCCAGTCAGCTCACAGCTGACCCAGAGAGAGCCAGCCTCATACTCAGCTTGGGTGAGACAGGATGCCATCTCAAGAGGTAACAGGATCTAGTAGATTGATGTACCTCTGGTAGGCATTATCATTCTTACTAGGTGGGGTTTTAAAAAGGAATTTGTCACATTTGGTATTTATTGCTTCATAGTACTTTGTTGTCTCTACCTTCTGCCTTTCTTGGGGGCAGGGTCTCACTCAGTCCCAGGCCGACCTGGAACCTAAGATAAACCAGAAATCTCAGCCTCTCAGTCTACAGGATTAAGGGTGTGAGCTAACAGACACAGACACAGACACAGACACACACACACACACACACACACACACACACACACACACACACCCTTAGGTATTTTGGCTTTGTTAAAAAGATGATCTGCTTAGCCAGGCATGGTGGTGCACATCTTTAATCCCAGCTCTTGGGAGGCAGAGGTAGGAGGATTGCCTTGAGTTCAAGGCCACCCTGAGACTACATAGTGAATTCCAGGTCAGCCTGGACTAGAGCGAGACCCTACCTCAAAAAACCAAAAAAAAAAAAAAAAGTTTATCTGTTTAATCCCTGCCCTGGCATAAATACCCTGTGGGGGTTCAGTTATATGTGTATATTGCCCATTTGCATATTAGAATTGTATTTTGCCCAACTCAGCCTACTAGAGTATTTACATAGCAGGCAACTACAACTCATTGGGTCATTTCTGTGGTCATTTTGTGAGTAATATAAGAGCCACACCTGGAACATTAGCCTCCCATCCTGAGAATATATATATCTTCTGACCCACACATCTAAGAATACAGCATATAATTAGGAAACCCAAACATTGAATGACTCAAGATGCAAAAATCTCTACATTATAATACAATAAATACAAAAATATTGCTAATCTAATTCCACCAAAAACTATAAATCCATCAGAAATGACTTTCAATGAGGCTGGCTTAGATGAAATATCTAACAAAGAATTCAAAAGAATGATTATATCAATGTGCAAAGAAATCAAAGCGGAAAGCTAATTCCAGAAGGAGAACACAGGAAACCAATTAAAAGAAATGAGGAGATCAATACAATATATAAATAAGGAAATAGAAGCCATAAAGGAATACCAATCAGAAATTCTAGAAATGAAAAACATAATAAATCAAATGCAAAACTCTGTAGAAAGTCACCAACAGAATGGACCAAGGAGAGTACAGAATATCTAAATCGGAAGACAAGGTGGAAGAACTGGAACAGTCCCACAAAGAGAAGGACAAACTAACAGGAAAGTATGAATGGGAATTTCAAGATATTCACAACACTATGAAGAGATCAAACATAAGAATTCAGCATACAGTGGAAGGAGAACAATTTCATTCTCAGAGTATGGTAGATATTTTTGGAAAAAAATCATAGAAGAGAATTTCCCCCACGTAGGGAAAGTGGTACCAATACAGATACAGAAAGCATTTAGAACACTAAACAGACAAAACCAGGGAAAGAACCTCTCCATGCCATATTACAATTAAACTACTGAATGTGCAGAGCAAAGAAAATATTTGGAAGGCAGTGAGAAGAAACAGGAAACTTATAAAGGCAAGCCTATTAGAGTAACTTCAGATTGCTCAACCACCCAAGGCAGGGGACTGCCTGCCTGGTAGTCAGTGGCCCCATGGGAACCACCCGAGGCAGGGGACTGCCTGCCTGGTAGTCACTGCTGCCTGGGAACCACCTGATGCAGGGGACTGCCTGCCTGGTAGTCACGGCCGCCTGGTCCTAGTTCCTTATTCTTCCATTGCAAACTGGGCCTGACTACTACCACACCATGAACCAGTCTGGAAAAACACAGCCTTAGAGACAAAAAGAATCATGGCATTGCACTATCAGTGTTTAGAGACGCTCAAAGGTACTGTGGTAAAGAAATCAAGGATCTGTCACCTTGAATAAGAGAAAAAAATGACATCTTTATCCCTCAACCTAACTGAAATTAAGCATTTCTTTCAGTAAAGAATATATGCAGCAAACGACTGTATAATCATTAGTAGTACTTGTGACTTTCAGGTATTTTTATATAACATTACAATTGTTATAAACATCTTGTTTGTGGGGGAGGGTTTGAGGCACATTTTCACTCTAGTCCAATCTTACTTGGAACTCACTCTATAGTTCCAGGCTAGCCTTGAATGCATGGTGATCCTCCTACCTCTGGGATTAAAGGCATGCGCCACCACGCCCAGCTGTTTTAAACATCTTGATGTGCTCTCTCTCTCTCTCTCTCTCTCTCTCTCTCTCTCTC